>JAUIMM010001812.1:0-291290 GCA_031769625.1 Taudactylus pleione
ACATTTTTATTTACTCATTATGATTAAAAAAAAATAAAAATAAGTCTTTTAAAAGTCTTACACTATATCTAACCAATAAAATGCCTTATAACAAAGACAGCCAATTCAAATGACAACAATACAAAACGTATGCAGTATGATAAATATGCCCTTTGTAGTTAAATGGCGTCTTCATCACATTGAAGCATCTCCAGGCTGCGCTGAGGGTACAGGGATGAAAGATCTACAGCGTCTAGATAAACAGTCAATAAGTCGACACCAGATGGTCGACATGTAAATGGTCAACAGGGTCAAAAGTTCAAAAGGAACAAATGGTTGACATTGACCTGGGTCAACAGGGTCAAAAGGTCGTCATGACCAAAAGGTCAATTCACAAATGGATGACGCAGAAAATGTTGTCACATGGTTTTCATGATTTTTAGGGTTAGGATGAGGGTTAGGTACTTTGGCAGAGGGCAATGGCTAGGCTGCCAAAGAAGATGGTTAGGGTTAGGCACAGGGGGATGGTTAGGGTTAGACACCAGGGGGAGGGTTAGGGTCAGGCACCAGGGGGAGGGTTAGGCACTAGAAGGACAGTTAGGGTTAGGCACTTGGGGGAGGGTTAGGCACCAGGGGGACGGTTAGGCATTAGAGGAAGGGTTAGGCACTAGGGTTAGTGTTAGGCACTAGGGGGAGGGTTAGACACCAGGGGGAGGGTTAGGGTCAGGCACCAGGGGGAGGGTTAGGCACTAGAAGGACAGTTAGGGTTAGGCACTAGAGGGAGGGTTAGGCACCAGGGGGACGGTTAGGCATTAGGGGAAGGGTTAGGCACTAGGGTTAGTGTTAGGCACTAGGGGGAGGGTTAGGGCTATGCACCATCGGGATGGTTAGGCACAAGGAGGAGAGTTATGGTTAGGCACTAGGGGGAGGGTTATGGTTAGGCACTAGGAGGAAGGTTATGTTTAGGCACTAGGAGGAAGGTTAGGGTTAGGCACTAGGGGTAGGGTTAGGCACTAGGGGGAGGGTTAGGGTTAGGCACTAGGGGGGAGGGTTAGAGTTAGGCACTAGGGGGAGGGTTAGGGTTAGGCACTAGGGGGGAGGGTTAGAGTTAGGCACTAGGGGGAGGGTTATGGTTAGGCACTAGGAGGAAGGTTAGGGTTAGGCACTAGGGGGAGGGATAGGTTTAGGCACTAGGAGGAAGGTTAGGGTTAGGCACTAGGGGGAGGGTTAGGTTAGGCACTAGGGGGAGGGTTAGGGCTATGCACCAGCGGGATGGTTAGGCACCAGGGGGATGGTTAGGCACTAGGGGGAGGGTTATCGTTAGGCACTAAGGGGGGAGTTAGGCACTAGGTGGAGGTTTAGGGCTAGGCACAAGGGGGAGGGTTAGGGCAAAAAAAAAACCCATGTCAACCTTTTCTATGTTGACAATTTGTGTGTAGACCTTTTGGCCATGCCGACCATTTGACCCTGTTGACCTATTGCCTTGTTGACCATTTGGTGTCAACCTATTGAATGTCTACCTAAATAGTGTAGATCTTTCAATCCGCACCCGCACTGAGATATACTCTGATGTGGCCGCTAATTTCTAGTGTTCTGTGATAGGCCGCGTACCTACAGATCAAGGCGCCCGCTGCAAACTGCATCTTTATCATGAATTAGGCTCAAACGTGTTAATAAAGTAATTACACACTGCAAATAACTCTTGAAGTACAGCCAGTGACATCAGAGATCTTATTTTCATTAAAAAAAAAAAAAGACGAAAAACTGGGTAAGAGTTATTGTAGTAACTAGAAGTCTTATTATGTACAAAACAATTCCCTCGCCCTCGGACCATGCAAGATTGCTGGTACTGTACACACTAGATGATTTAATGAAAGCCGGAACGATCACTCGTACGCGCTGCCCTGCATGCGGTACCGTGTGATTGGACGTGCAGTATGTGGGAGCGCGCAATAGTGCATATACACTAGACAATGTGGATGATTTGTAGTTCCAATCCGTCTATAATCGTCCACTTTATCATCTGGGGTGTACCCTGCTTAACTGTTTATCTAGTCCAACCTTCATTGTGCACATGGGGCCTGATTCAGAGCCGCTCGCGAGCGCTGTCAATTGTCGGCCAGTGCGCACGCTCGGGGCTCGCAGCAAAACGGGGTGGCTGTCGATGTTGATCTACAGCTCGCCCCGTTTTGTAGGCGGGTCAGGAGGGGTGGCTGCACAAACGGAGGCGTTCCCGAAGGAACGCCTGCCATTTGTGGGCGGGCCTACTGACATCACGTGTCTACCACAAGGGTCTCGTTGCAAGCCCGATGGTCTCGATAATCGCGATCATCGCCAGGCCGCCCGCTAAAGCTGTGGGTGGTCACCCACAGCTTAGCGAGCGTCCTGGAGGCCTGGGAAAAATAAAACAGCCGCCCTGTTTCACAGCGAGCGCTCGCAAATAGTGAGTGCCTCTGAATCAGGGCCATGGTACGCAATTCCAACCGCGTACGCAGTTCCGCCGATGGTGCGTACTGCACAAGCATATGCACCGAGGTGCGCGAGCACAGGTCAGCATTGTGAACGCACTGCGATCACGTAAACAGATATAAAGCCATCACAGAGTGATTGACGGAACGTCAGCGTTTTGGTGGTGACGGGGGAGTGGTCAGAGAAACGCAGGCGTGCTTGTCCGTTTGAACGCCGTATTTCTGGGCGTGCATAAATTATCCACTGCGACGGCATAAGCAGCTTGTGTACTGCGCGCAACGAGACTTGCAATTTCTCAGACAGGTCAGAGCTGCCGTAATTCTGAATGAGGGTCCGATGTTACCGATGTGTACAGATGTGTCCTCATCTACCTAACCTCAATATGCCATACGAAGCGAGACGCCTGGCGTGCTTGAGCTGCGCCGAGCAATGTTGTGTCTTCTTGGCTTAATGTGTGTTATAGCAGCAACGCGAACATGTGAAAAAACTGCTGCACGATACTACACTGCTTAATGTGATATGTGACGCTGTGTCTGAATCTGTACAACGGAACTTGGCGTGAAAACAAGCTGCGCAATGGCAGCACTTGTAATCAGATTTAGGCTCACAGATATAAAAGTGTCATGTGTGAAACTAATCAGCGCAGTCTCATAAAGTGGTTTGGTCGCATCGCATTGAGACTAAGATGCACAGTCCACCTAAAGAGACGCACGGCGCAAGACGAGTCGACGGGACCTGCTGTGTCGAGAAGGGCTGTTTAATTGGCTCAACTGCATCTGTATTTTTTTTTTTTTAGAGAAGACCAATTGTATTAAACTTTCCACTCAAAAAAAAAACACTTTCACTTTAAAAAAACACAAATTTGCAAGTAAATCAACATAATTTAAATAATTAGAAATTTCGAAAAACTGAGAATCTACCTTAAAAACGTAATTCTTAAAAAAAATATTTCTTTTTTAAATACGGTGTAATACTTAGTGCAAATAATTGTTGTACTTTTTTTGTTTTTACTTAATTTTCCCTTTGTGTAATTTTTACAAGCTAATCCCCAATTAAATCAAGTTCTCTATACTAGATGGCTTTTTCTGTAATACATTCCTCTGGTCTACAGATAGGTAACACCGGGCCTGATTCAGCAAGGAACGCACGTTAGCAGACGTACGCACCCGGCTGCTGCGAGAATATGCTAATCAATGCATACGCACGGAGACCGCAGCACAAGATGCAGAGGCCCAGCCCCATATTATGCCGCCCATCTCCCTTTACTCACAGCCTGATCAGCACGCTAGCGTAACCATCGGTAACATCGAGAACCATCGGACCCATATGCACAATAGTGGTTGACCTGACCTGCCGCAGGATTTTGGCCGCTTCCTGTGTGCAGCTTGCTGTATGCCTGCGTATGCCGCCGCACTGCCTTAATTATGCACACCCCTGTAACGGCATCCCAACGCACAGGCACACCTGCGTTCGCCTGACCACCCCCCGTCACCTCCCACAAACGGCACTACCTGTCAATCAGCATCGGAGGGGTCTGCGTACACACTGCGTCATAGATGCCGACATTCTGGCTGCCCCTTTCGGGAGGGGGCAGGCAGATCAGCAAAATTGGGGGGGGCGCGGCCGGCATAGCAAGGGGCGTGGCCGTGTGATCACATCATTTTGGCCCCGCCCCCACTACACAATGCCGAGATTTCTGGAATTGTGCAGTAGGGGGCGGGGCTAAGATGACGCGATTCGGCGTGAATCGCGTCACTGGCTCCCCGCTACGGGGGATGCTCATACAATCGTGGGGAGGGGCAGGAGGGTTGGCGGCTGCCGAGAGGCTTGCCTGCCTTTCAGGAGGGCAGGGTGCTGCACCCGATTTTCAGGAGGCTCCCGACCAAATCGGGAGGGTAGGCAAGTGTGCACTGCGTGTAGTCTGCATACCCTAACCCGATGGCACTGGTTAGTTTGCACACGCGCAGTGGGATACATAAGCATGCGCAGTGCGAAAACATCGCCCAAGTGCGTGAGTTCTCTCCTTTGCGTTCTTTGCTGAATCAGGCCCACTGTCTCTACAAGTTGTTGTAGTGTTACAAGCCCCGGAGGTTGGGGCCGGCATGCTAGGTACTTCTAGCTGTACAATAGCTGGAGTCACAGGTTAAAAAATTTGTTCTAGCCTAACAGTATTCCTCATATAGTCCCACATTAAGTAAATGTACAGTTTTGAGTTACTACCCTTGGCAGACATGTTTAAGGATTGCTTAAATAAGCAGTACTGAAACCAGATGTCATTTGGTAAGAATATTTGACCAAAAAATTTGCTGTCGGAGTATTTTTTTTTCTTTTCACTTTATAAAAACATGAGAAATTATTTGGATTTATATCATATTAAACAGCTGTGAAACACTACTAACATCTGTTTGTACCTATAGGGAGCTGACCCAGTGGTTCGTTCTCCCTTAATCACCCAGCAACAAGTCAGTCTCTCCTGCATATTTTATTGTTTTTCTTTGAATTTCTTCTGCACTTCAAAGCGTCTACACTCTTGTAAGCTATTAGGGCTACAGAGCAAATAAGTCATTCATTACAAAACCAGATTATTGGAATTTTTTTCAGTGCACGAACATAAAAATACTATCAGTGCCGACACCCTGAGAAGAAGATATTTTCCCCTGTCCCATCCTCGGGCCATAACTTAATTTTCTGGGGGGTTCTTTTGTATTTTTTTTTTTAACCAGACAAAAACTTCAAAGAGGATCCACGGAACAGGGAGAAATGGTGGACACAGGGTTTACATTGCTGGAAATAGATAACCATGCATCAATGCCTCAAAACAATAATAGTGTGATAGGATGAAGCTGGAGGAACCATTTGATTTATTGAGCGGGAAGGGGAAAATATATTCACAAACCCGTCACAGGCTGAATACCTCAGGGTAAGGGTTGACCCTAGTTATCATAAATCTTCCTGGTGAATTTTTGAAACATGGAATATGAACTGTTCTGCAGTCGATAAATGATGGGAAACAGAAAAAAAAATCAACAGAACAATATATATATATAAAATTGTTTTCTTTTTCATCAGCCATAACATTAAAAACCACTGACTGGTGAAGTGAATAACAGTGATTATCTCGTTATACAATGGCACCTTTCAAGGAGTGAGATATATTAGTCAGCAAGCGAACAGGCACTTCTTGAAGTTGATGTGTTGGGGAAGTGTAAGGATCTGATCGACTTTGACAAGGGCCAAATTGTGATGGCTAGACAAATGGGTCAGAACATCTTAAAATGGGGTGTTCCCAGCATGCAGTGGTTATTACCTAACAAAAGTGGTCCAAGGAAGGACAACCAGTGAACAGATGACAGGGTCATGGGCGCACAAGTCTCATTGATGTGTGTTGGCGAGCGAAGGCTAGCCCCCGCCTGGTCCTATTCCACAGGGGAGCTACTGTAGCACAAATTACTGAAAAAGTTAATGCAGGCTATGATAGAAAGATGCCAAACACACTGCATCACCTACAAATGGGCCTGTGAGCATCAGAACTGGACCATGGAGCAATGGAAGAAGGTGGCCTGGTCTGATGAATCACATTTTCTTTTACACCATGTGGACGGCCGGGTGCATGCACGCCATTTACCAGGGAAAGGGATGGCACCAGGATGCACTATGGGAAGAAGGCAAGCTGGCGGAGGCAGTGTGATTCTCTGGGCAATGTTCGGCTGGGAAACCTGGAGTACTGGCATTCACGTGGATGATACTTTGACACGTACCACCTGCCTAGCCATTGTTGCAGACCACATCCACCCCTTTATGGCAACGCTATTCCCTGATGGCAGTGGCCTCTTTCAACAGGATAATCCACCCTGTCACACTGCAAACATTGATCAGGAATGGTTTGAGGAACATGACAAAGAGTTCAAGGTGTCTCCAATTTCCCCAGATCTCAATCTGATCGAGCATCTGTGGGATGTGCTGGAAAAACAAGTCCAAGCCATGGAGGACCCAACCTCGCATGTTACAAAACTTACAGGATCTGCTGCTAACGTCTAGATGCCAGATACCACAGGATGCCTTCAGAGTATTAGGATCTGCAATTAGCAGATCTTTTTTGGTTGCTGCTGAGGCACTGCACTAATTACTGCCTGTCTGTGTGCAGTGTCAGGTGCACACTGATTGATTCTCCTGTATGTGCACAGCCGGATACACACCAGTCTGTCATTAAAAAAGGCTTGCTCTGGTTGGGCCCTGTTCTGTTAAATTCCAGCCAGCCCTGCACTCCTTGCCGGTGATAAAGTTTCTCGTACTTCCAGTTCTTCCAGTCTCCTGATTCCCAGTCGAGTTCCTGAGCCAGTTTACTCTGTTTGTCTCCTGCCGTTTGTATCATCCAGGCGGCACAGTCTGCATTCCACCTGCTCGTGTTGCTTGTGTCATCTAGGCAGCAAGTGTGCTTCTTCCTCCTGAAGCGGCAGTTTAGCCCGGCGGCTTGTGTCAACTCGGCGACATTGGCCGCAATCCAGTGTTCCGAGTGCGCAATCCAGTGCACCATCGCCAGTTTCATCCTGGCGGCACTGGTTGCAACTCAGCGTTCTAAGTGCGCAATCTAGCGCATCATCGTCGCCAGTGTCATCCCAGCGGCATTGGTAGCAACTTAGCGTCCCCAGTGCGGAAACCAGCGCACCGTCGCCAGTGTTATCCCGGCGGCACTAGTAGCTACTCAGCATCCTCTGTACGCAAACCAGCGCACCGTCGCCAGTGTCATCCCAGCGGCATTGGTAGTAACTTAGCGCCCCAGTGCGGAAACCAGCGCACCATCGCCAGTGTCATCCCGGCGACCCTGGTAGCAGCTCAGCATCTCTTTTGCTTCCACCATCTAAGACTCAACAGCCCAAAGGCTGCATCTAATCCTGGGGCCCCAGGTCACAACTCGCCAAGGCAAATCAGCCCTCAAGGCTGCTTCACCAGCATAAAGGCTGCATCTTGCTCCAGGCCCTCAGGCCACTACCAGCCAAGGCAAACCAGCCCTCAAGGCTGCTTCACTAGCCCAAAGGCTGTAACTTGCTCCAAGCCCTCAGGCCACTACCAGCCAAGGCAAACTAGCCCTCAAGGCTGTTTCAACAGCCCAACGGCTGCATCTTACTCCGGGACCGCAGGCCACTGCCTGCCAAGGCACACCAGCCCTCAAGGCTGCTTCAACAGCTCAAAGTCTTTCTCTCACCCTTAGCCTCTTGGCTACAAATAATCCATGCAAATCAGCCCTCTAGGCTGTTCACAAATTAGGTCAGACCAAGACAAACCCTCTGCCCTTAACAAAGAGGTCTTGTGGAGTCCATGCCTTGAGGGGTAAGAGCTGTTTTGGATGCAAAAGGGGGACCTACACAATATTAGGCAGGTGGTTTCAGTGTTATGGCTGATCGGTGTATATGTTAAGGAATTTACTTGGAAAGATCCAGAAAGCAGATAATTTTCTTAGACAAATTACCCATTTTGTCCCTACAATTTCAATAACAAACTTTCTGAGAGCCAACAGATAGGTGAAACACAAAACTACATTAAAAAAACATATATCATACCTAAATCAACAAACGGTAAAGTATACAGCAATGTGTGATTTATTGCATGGCTCCACATTACTTAAGACTTATGGGAATGCCTTCAATGAACCATACATACAAATCTCTAGTCTTTAAATAAAACAATTTTTCAATCCCTTTGAAGTTCATTACCTTGTACCCAGAACACTTTGTTATATGCAGAAATCTGCAAATGTACAAATCACTTCTCCAACAAGACGAGCTCAGAACTAGACGCATTATGGCCACTTTGATTCTATATGCGTCCAGCAGATGATGTCAGTAATTACATCATGCACAGCCCTGCTTGTAGATTACTTTAAAGGGCCCAGAGAGAATTCACGATGTTTCTCCTTCGGTGACGGCTATGCCAGAGATCACAAACACGCAGCTGTGTTCTGGTCTTTAGGTGAGACGATGGAAACTCTTCGAAGAGCCAAATGGTACCATGACTAAGAGACTTCCATTTATATGAGATGACATTGTTCTGACACTATCGCAGGCATGAGCCTCTAACATGCCCTGATGCGGGAGGAGTGGAAATGGTAACAGCAGTGTAAAAGCAGAAACAAATAAAAGTAGGATTTGTGAAATATTTCAGGTTCATTGAATCACTTAAAAAAAAAAGTGGGTGACGCGTAGAACCAAATGCGATGCAGTGACGGGCGATGAAGAGTCCCACGTAAACCGAATGCATCTCCGCTTGTGTCTGTAACTGGGTTGCAATGGTGCATTCTCACGTAGGTAAGTGTCAATGGTATTGTGGCCTATGCAGATTTGTGTGCATGGGTAAATACGCCTGTTTTTACAAGCACCTAGTAAAGGTCTGCGGCCAGTGCGCACGGATAACGATGAAGGCTATGAAACTGGACGGATAAGGGAGCATTCTCTATGGGCGAATATACGGAACACAATGCAGGATCAATCATGGCCAACTCAACACTGCATCCCCCCCCCCCCCCCACAATAGTGTAGACTGGGAAGTTACTAGGGGGCCTATTCATGAGGTTAATTATCGGGATCCAGACGTTAACATTCCAACTCGCCGCTGCTTATGGAGCAATTCATCATTACTTCGACGCAGTGACAGCTGATGTGATATCAGCTTCCCCGGCGAGCAGCTTCACTGCTCCTTTTCCGAGCAGTGAATCTTTCCACTGCTCCTATCGAAATAGCAACGGGGGTGAGCATGCGTGACCTACAGGTCATGCATGTGCACAAGCGGGCCATTACGCAAGAGGAAGGTAAGCAGGAGATATCTGTTATACTAGTGTATGGGGACAGCGGGCCATTCCGGGAGAGACAGATAAGCAGGAGATATCTGTGATACTAGTGTATGGGGACAGCGGGCCATTCCAGGAGAGGAAGGTAAGTAGGAGATATCTGTGATACTAGTGTAAGGGGGCAGCAGGCCATTCCGTGAGAGGAAGGTAAGCAGGAGATATCTGTGATACTAGTGTATGGGGACAGTGGGCCATTCCGGGAGAGGAAGGTAAGCATGAGATATCTGTGAAACTAGTGTATTGGGACAGGGGGCCATTCCACAATAGGAAGGTAAGTAGGAGATATCTGTGATACTAGTGTATGGGGAGAGTGGGCCATTCCGCAAGAGAAAGGTAAGTAGGAGATATCTGTTGTACTAGTGTATGGGGACAGAGGGCCATTCAGGGAGAAGGCGGTAAGCAGGAGATATCTATGATACTAGAGTATGGGGACAGCGGGCCATTCCGGGAGAGGAAGGTAAGCAAGAGATATATTTGATACTAGTGTATGGGGACAGCGGGCCATTCCGGGAGAGAAAGGTAAGCAGGAGATATCTGTGATACTAGTGTATGGGGGACAGCGGGCCATTCCAGGAGAGGAAGGTAAGTAGGAGATATCTGTGATACTAGTGTATGGGGACAGCGGGCCATTCCGGAAGAGGAATGTAAGCAGGAGATATCTGTGATACTAGTGTATGGGGACAGCGGGCCATTCCGGGAGAGGAAGGTAAGTAGGAGATATCTGTGATACTAGTGTATGGGGACAGCGGGCCATTCCGGGAGAGACAGGTAAGCAGGAGATATCTGTGATACTAGTGTATGGGGACAGCGGGCCATTCCGGGAGAGGAAGGTAAGCAGGATGTCAGGGTTCAGCCTAGGATCGGCTATCTCTTACCTCCGTGCCGGCTTCCCCTGACTTCCTTGTGGTCAGACGCCTGGTGCAGTGAGGGGTGAGATGCTGAGTATTCTACCTTAGGTGCTTTTGAGGACTTCCATGGTCGGTTGTGTGTTTTGGGGATCGGAGTTCCCATCATGGGCGCCGCCATGACAGTTCCTCTCATGTGACAGTCCTCCTAACCAATGGTAGCATGATCTCAGTCAGCTGACGCTGTGCTCCAATAATCTGCTACCCCTGGGTATAAATCCGCCCCCAGAACTTCAGGAAGATGCTGTTCAACTTCGTTATTCCAAGTGCCTGTGTTACTCCCACTGTTTCTCTGTGCTAAATCCTTCAGCGTGTTGCTTCAGCCTGCTCACAGTTTTCCAGTTTCCTGTATTAGCTTCCATGCTAACCCTTACTCTGAGACTTTAGCTTTCTCAAGTGTTTCATGTCCCTTCCCTGTGTGTCTTTGTATATGTGCTGCTAATTCTATTGCAGCTTTCCTGTGGCTATTACCCTGTGTCACTGAGGTGTCAGATTACCTGCTAGTACTAATTAGCTCACAGCTGGACCTCCAGCACTCTCCTAGTAATTGCCTTTGTCCAGTACCAGCATTACTAGCTTCCCCAGTTTATTCCTGCCTTCTCTCTGTGTTTTACTGTGTTTATCAGAATCTGTTGCAGTTCCTGTACATTTTCCTGTGTTTCCAAGCTAGCCTGCGACTGGGATTACTACATGTGCCTGTGTCCACTTCTCTCTGTGTCTTGTTTGTGCAGTCAACACCTACATTTATAGCTTTCCAGTGCATGTTGGTGTTCTTTGCTCTGTGTCTTGTCAGCTCTGACCATATCTAGCAATTCCCAATATATGCCTCTGTTTTTCTGTGCAATCAGCACTTGGATTTCTTAGTGATTCTCAGTACACTTTCCAGTATTCCTATGCTAGCCTGTGATTAGGATCCCTAAACAGCATTTCAATATCTAAGCATCCAGTTTACCTCCTGTGCTCTAGCATTTGCTTCATTAAATATAGTTTCCGGTCTTCTGCCATTCCCAGGTACCTGTCCAGAGGGCTGCGACCTGCTCACTTGGTGCAGCGGAAAACCAAATCCCAATTGGAGGGGTCACTGGAGAAAACCACCAAGTGAGTTAGACTCCGCGCCTCTGGGCAGGTCTAGCCAAACCTGTGCTCGGCTGCAACTAGGAGACCTAGTCCAGTCACTTCCCAGGTCACCCGAACCCCCCGGCTTACCGTCCCCCACAGAGGAACATTTGCATCGGATCGTGAGTTTGAACAGCCCAAAAATATGCAAGCCGTCGGGTTCCAGGGTGAAGCAGGTATTCAGGATTTACTTTTTCGTGTGACTGCACAGGAGACAGCTCTGCAATCCGTCAGACAGCAGCTTCAAGAACTCTCTAGTCAAATGATGGTTTTTCATTCGGTTCTAGCTGCTTTGTCCCCAGACACACCACAAGTTCCGCCAATGAATTCTGCACAGCTTCGTTCTGAAGTTCCAATTACCTCTACTGATGAAAATGTTTCCGTGTATACTAGTGAACCTCTCAAGTGTCCTCTGGTTCCCCAATTTTCTGATATTCCTGACCCTGAACCTTTCAAGAGTTTCTACTGGCTTCTAGAACAACTACAAAATCTCCGTCCCAAAATTTTTCGAGTTATTCCTAAGCTTTCTAGTGTTACTCCTGACTTGACTAACAGCCCTTCCAAGCAAACTACAGTAAAGCATCAAAGTTTCCTGCGCCCTAAACTTACTGAGGTTGAACTTCAGTGACGCCGGGAACTGCATCTGTGTTTATATTGCGGTTATGATGATCACTTTCTTAAGGACTGTACTCTGCGCCCACTGAGAAGTGGAGGCAAGTCTGTGACTCCCAACATCTGCGCTTTCAGTTCTCCCCATCATTCATCAGTGATTTCCATTTCTTCAGTTACAGATAAGGAGGTGATGTCCACTAAGCAAAAGAAAGTTCAAGTTTTTGATTGGGGCCCTGTTACAAGATGCTTCAACCCTCGTCTAAGAAATATTGGGAGGATATTTCAACCTTCTAAAGTCAGGGACACTACTCATTCCATTTCTACTGGTCACAGCCCGGATTCTGCCTGTTCCAGTCCCAGCCCGGATTCTGCCTGTTCCAGTCCCAGCCCGGATTCTGCCTGTTCCAGTCCCAGCCCAGATTCTGTTTTTCCCAATATGGGACTCCAGTCAGTAGTCCCAGGAGGGGTCCCAACTTCCTTACCCCAAGTGAGTGTTTCAAGTCTCGCACCCCAAGAGGGGTCTCAAGTCTTGCACCCCAGGAGGGGGTCTCATGTCTCGCACCCCAGGAGGGGGTCTCAAGTCTCGGACCCCAGGAGGGGGTCTCAAGTCTCGCACCCCAGGAAGGGGTCTCAAGTCTCACACCCCAAGAGGGGCTCTCAAGTCTCGCACCCCAGGAGGGGGTCTCAAGTCTCGCACCCCAGGAGGGGGTCTCAAGTCTTGCACCCCAGGAGGGGGTCTCAAGTCTTGCACTCCAGCAGGGGGTCTCAAGTCTCGTACCCCAAGAGGGGGTTTCAAGTTTCGTGCCCCAGGAGAGGGTCATCATTTCAAGTGTTACGCCCCAAGAAAGGGTCTCAAATTTCAAATCTCAAGAGGAGGTTTTGAGTCACTCACCCCAGGAGGAAGTCTCTGTTCTCGCGTCCCAAAAGGGGGTTTCATGTTCCATACCCCGAAAGGAAAAGCCGAGTCTGCTTCCCCAGAAGGGGGTTTTAGGTCCCATACTCCAACAGGGAGTGTCAAGTTCTGTACTCAAGGAAGGGGCCTTAAGTCTCTTACCCCAGGAGGATGTTACAAGTTTTGTGCCCCAGGAGGGGGCATTAATTTCAAGTCTATTACCCCAGGAAGAGGTTACAAGTGTTGTACCCTTGGAGAAGACTTTTGTTTCAAGTTTCACGCCCCAGGAGGGGGCCTTCGCTTCGAGTTTCATGCCCCAGGAGGGGGCCTTCACTTTGAGTTTCACGCCCCAGGAGGGGGCTTTCGTTTCGAGTTTCACGCCTCAAGGGGAGGCCTTCGTTTCAAGTCTTACGCCCCAAGAGAGGGTCTTCATTTCAAGTGTTATTCCTCAGAAAGGGATTTCAAGTATCCTACCCCAGGAGGGGATTTCAAGTGTCTTACCCCAGGATGGGGTTCCCAGTGTTATACCCCGGGAGGGGATTTCAAGTGTTACGTCCCAAGAGAAAATCCTTGTTTCAAGTTCTTTACCCCAGGAGGGGGTTTCAAGCCTCTTACCCCGAGAGAGGGTTCCTAGTGTCTTTCCCCAGGATGGGTCTTCAAGTGTCTCACCTCAGGATGGGGTTTCCAGTGTTATTCCCCAAAAGGGACTTCCAAGTGTTTTACCCCAAAAGGGGGTTTCAAGTATTATACTCCAAGATAGGATTCCTAGTGCCATTCCCCATGGGGAGATTTTGAGTATTACATTTCAGAAGGAGAGTGCAAGTGTCTTACCCCAGGAGGGGGTCTCAAGTCTTGTACCCCAAGAACAAGGGTTTACAAGTATTACTCCCCAAAATGGGGGTTCTAGTGTCATACCTCAGCAGGAGGCTACCAGTGTTACTCCTCAGGAGGGAGTCCCAAGTCTAACATCCCAAGAAGGAGTTTCAAAATCCATATCCCAGGGAAAGATCTCAAATTTCTTGCACCAAGAAAGGATCTCCGGTTCTTTACTCAAGGAAGAGTCTTCTGGTGTTGTGTCAAAGTCAAACGTTTTAGTGCCCCATCAGTTAAGAGGTTCACAAAATGACGGTACCACTATATCTATAGGTATCCCTCAGGATCCATCTGATGTTTCTATGCCCATTCTTTTTGATGGAGATATAACGCAGTATTTTGCCTTGGTGGATCATTTCATCGCTATTATGAAATCCTCGCCATGGTCTGAAATTAAGCCTACTAATGTAGTAAAATTTATCATTTCATCTTTCCGAGGTAAAGCCTGGGACTGGGTTGAGCCTATTTATGATTCAAAGGATCCGATGCTGTCATAATTAGTAGCCTTTTCTGCGGTAGTCATTAAAGAATTTGGTCCAACTTATCCTGACAGTTCTCTCCGGAATACTCATCTCAACAAAGCCTCAAGTTCTGGGGTACCACCCTCTACTATTAAGCTCAGATACATTTCTTTGAGTCCTTCTCAAATAGATCTGGTACAAGAACAACCTGTCCCGAAGGATAAGACTCAAGGAGGCTCAAGGATGATGATTTATAAAACAGATTCTGACTATGAACCAGAGTACGATGAAAAAATAATTTCGGTAGTTCCCGTGAAAGACATTTTGCAACTTAAGTCTTCTACTTCTAGTGGTTCGAAAAGTCTCGGAAAAAGAAGAAGAGTCGATGACTTCCTGGTGACCAACCTTTCTATGACAAGTTGACCATTTTTTCCAATTATTTAGTCCCAAATTGAAGTTTGAGAGACCATCTGGTAGTTGTGTACCTTGTTCTTCAATTCTTCAACAACATCTTATGTCTTCAAAGATTTTTGACTTTCCTGTGTTTTCAAGTATTTTTTGTGTCTTTCTGAGGAGTTCTAGCTGAGCTTTTATGGGTGTTCGGTGCCCACCCTAAAAGGAGGGGGTACTGTCAGGGTTCAGCCTAGGATCGGCTATCTCTTACCTCCGTGCCGGCTTCCCTTGACTTCCTTGTGGTCAGACGCCTGGTGCAGTGAGGGGTGAGATGCTGAGTATTCTACCTTAGGTGCTTTTGTGGACTTCCATGGTCGGCTGTGTGTTTTGGGGATCGGAGTTCCCATCATGGGCGCCGCCATGACAGTTCCTCTCATGTGACAGTCCTCCTAACCAATGGTAGCATGATCTCAGTCAGCTGACGCTGTGCTCCAATAATCTGCTACCCCTGGGTATAAATCCGCCCCCAGAACTTCAGGAAGATGCTGTTCAACTTCGTTATTCCAAGTGCCTGTGTTACTCCCACTGTTGCTCTGTGCTAAATCCTTCAGCATGTTGCTTCAGCCTGCTCACAGTTTTCCAGTTTCCTGTATTAGCTTCCATGCTAACCCTTACTCTGAGACTTTAGCTTTCTCACAGTACTTCAGTGTTTCATGTCCCTTCCCTGTGTGTCTTTGTATATGTGCTGCTAATTCTATTGCAACTTTCCTGTGGCTATCACCCTGTGTCACTGAGGTGTCAGATTACCTGCTAGTACTAATTAGCTCACAGCTGGACCTCCAGCACTCTCCTAGTAACTGCCTTTGTCCAGTACCAGCATTACTAGCTTCCCCAGTTTATTCCTGCCTTCCCTATGTGTTTTACTGTGTTTATCAGCTCCAGAATCTGTTGCAGTTCCTATACATTTTCCTGTGTTTCCAAGCTAGCCTGCGACTGGGATTACTACATGTGCCTGTGTCTTGTTTGTGCAGTCAACACCTACATTTTTAGCTTTCCAGTGCATGTTGGTGTTCTTTGCTCTGTGTCTTGTCAGCTCTGACCATATCTAGCAATTCCCAATATATGCCTCTGTTTTTCTGTGCAATCAGCACTTGGATTTCTTAGTGATTCTCAGTACACTTTCCAGTATTCCTATGCTAGCCTGTGATTAGGATCCCTAAACAGCGTTTCAATATCTAAGCATCCAGTTTACCTGCTGTGCTCTAACATTTGCTTCGTTAAATATAGTTTCCGGTCTTCTGCCATTCCCAGGTACCTGTCCAGAGGGCCGCGACCTGCTCACTTGGTGCAGCGGAAAACCAAATCCCAATTGGAGGGGTCACTGGAGAAAACCACCAAGTGAGTTAGACTCCGCGCCTCTGGGCAGGTCAGGGACAGCGGGCCATTCCGGGAGAGGAAGGTAAGTAGGAGATATCTGTGATACTAGTGTATGGGGACAGGTAAGCAGGAGATATCTGTGATACTAGTGTATGGGGACAGCGGGCCATTCCGGGAGAGGAAGGTAAGCAGGAGATATATGTGATACTAGTGTATGGGGACAGCAGGCCATTCCGGGAGAGGAAAGTAAGTAGGAGATATCTGTGATACTAGTGTATGGGGACAGCAGGCCATTCCGGGAGAGGAAAGTAAGCAGGAGATATCTGTGATACTAGTGTATGGGGACAGCGGGCCATTCCGGGAGAGGAAGGTAAGCAGGAGATATCTGTGATACTAGTGTATGGGGACAGCGGGCCATTCCGGGAGAGGAATGTAAGCAGGAGATATCTGTGATCCTAGTGTATGGGGACAGCGGGCCATTCCGGGAGAGGAAGGTAAGCAGGAGATATCTGTGATCCTAGTGTATGGGGACAGTGGGCCATTCCGGGAGGGGAAGGTAAGCATGAGATATCTGTGATACTAGTGTATGGGGCCAACGGCCATTCCGGGAGGGGAAGGTAAGTAGGAGATATCAGTGATATCTCCTGCTTCACCTTCTTGATGAATGGCCCGATAACTTGATTTTTACAATTGCAGGTGAAAATGTGCATTTTCACCTGCTTTTGTGAGAATTAATTGATGATGGAATTTTCAGATAGTTCATTATTCCCAGTTAGATGTTTGGTAACCTGTATTCCGAAGCAGCAAAAGCAGGTGTGTTTTCATAAAAGTGTTAAGAGTTGGGTGCTGCAGTGCACTCTGTGGGTGCGTAACCCTCATCAAACGCTTTTGGGGCTAGCAATATCTGTCACAGGGTCATACCCACTCCATTCACCTCGTCGAAAAGCAGCTGTCCTCACGATTAGTAATGCTGCTACAGAAGTAGCAGCGTTACTTACCTGTCCGCGGATTCTACGCATGTGCGACCTGATGTCACGCATGCACAAAGCCATCGGGGAGTCAGTGAGCAGGCGGCGGAGGGATCCGCTCGGATCCCTTTCCGCATCCCCGGAACTTCTTCCCATAGGAAGGAGCGGAGCTATGAGGACAAGCACCATCTGAACTCCCCTGTAGACAAACAGACAAACTACAGTGCTCCAGTGAATGGGAGACACTGCTCAACCTTCTGAGTTCTCAAATCAGGGGGTAAATCTGCTAGGCAGCGGCTTCTCGGTGTGTTTAAGCAAGAAATTTAAAACAGCAATACTATTCAAAGCAAAACAAAGCATGCTTTGCTTTGAATCCTATTGCCGTTTTAAATTTCCTGCTTAAACACCCCTAGAAGCAGCGGCTTGCTTAGAAAATTTACCCTCAGGATGGGCCCGCCTAAATGGGGACAGTTGGAAGTTATGAGAAGCTATGGCTGTATGCATAGAAAAAAAACATCAACAGTCGTGATTCTATAAACGTTTCTGTACAAATAAAATGTATACAGTATACATATAGATATAAACACGTGTGCAATCAATATTCTCTCCTAATACAGACTGTATCTTGAGAATGGAATAGATATTGTTACACTCAATTACCTTTATTGGATACAGAATCGGTTCAAATCCCGCCAGCGGCTGGCCGACATGGCTGAAAATTCTGATCGTCTCAAGGTAAGTATTAACTAACCTAACCTCCCCCATCTAACCCTAACCCTCCTTAGGGGTGCCTAACCCTAACCTTCCTCGCCATCTAAACCTAAGTCCCCCAGGGGGATGTCTAACCCTAAGTCCCCCCGGGGGTGCCTAACCCTAACACCCCTTCCCCTAGCCTAACCCTAAGTCCCCCCCGGTGGGTGCCTAACCCTAACCCCCCTTCCCCTAGCCTAACCCTAAGTCCCCCCCGGGAGCCCCAAACCTAACCCTCCCTCCCCTCTGCTGCTGTCCGCGGCGCCAGGCATCACTTTAATCGGGATGCCGGGCGCTGGTCTCCCGGCGTTGGTAAAATGAGAGGCGTCTAGATGGAGACGCCTGTCATTTAACCCTCGTCGGGATAAAGCAGTCGGGAAGCCGGCTGTCGGGATTACGTCCACCTTCTTTCCGACTGCAGACCATTGGATACTGTGTAGCCGCTGGAAATTAAATGCAACAATAGCAGTGTTTTCACTTAATGCGGTTATTATCTGTTAATTGTATCCAATATTGCCTGATTGTTTTTGACTGATGTGTATCATTAGAGGACAAAAAAAGAGGACAGAAGGAAAGACTCCTTTCAGGGGGCACACTCCTATGTTATAGTTGGTAGTAAATATAAAATCTAAATGTTTTTGATATTCATTAAAATTGGCAAGAAAAAATGGCTAGAACAACCTATTGAGGTGTAGAATTATGGACACAACAAAACAATTAGGGAGACAATTTCTCCAATTATAGGAGATCCACTAAAACATGTCTCTAGTAACTAATAGTATAAGATATGTTGCTTATATTTGTAGGAAATGGTCATGCAGTTACTAATAGGGTTAATCCATCAATACCTCATTAGAGGTAGTGAAATAGAAAATTAAATGTACAACTAAAGATATCGTAGACAGTAAAGACGCCCTGTAGTGGGGCTTAATTGGCACAAATACTCCAAGATAACCTGTGGATAAATACTCGGACTACAGATATCTCAGTAAGATATAAACAGTGGGTCTAGCCATAATTAGTCACAGATAAATGACAAAATATAAAAAACATATATTCACAAAGATTGCACTAGTAAGGTGCAGAAAAAAAGGCGAAATAATAATTAGTAACATACATGAAAATAGAGTGAAAAGAATACACAGTTTAAAATTCTAAACACCACGCATACCACCTAGATACAGTTGTTAGTGGTAGTAGAGGAGTCCCTCAGTTTCTACCTGGGAGAGTGCATATTCAGGTTGAGTCTCCCATATCCAAAATGCTTGGGACCAAGGCTATTTTGGATATCGGAATATTCCGTATTTTGGAATATTTGTATACCATATTGAAATGTTTTAGGGATAGGGCCAAAATCTAAACACAGAATGCATTTATGAATCATATACACCTTATACACACAGCCTGAAGGTCATTTTATATAATAATTTCAATAATTTTGTGCATCAAACAAAGTTTGTGTACATACATGAAATTCATTTATGTTTAATATATACCTTATATACACAGTCTATAAGTCATTTTATACTTTATTTTTTAACAATTTGTGCCTTAAACAAAGTTTGTGTACATTGAACTATCAAAAATCAAAGATTTCACTATCTCAGTCATGCTAAAACTATTCCGTATTTCGGAATATTCCGTATTTCGGAATATTTGGATATGGGAGACTCAACCTGTAGTACAAAATATCCTAACCTGTAATAGGTGTAGATAAAGAGTTGTGTACTTATATGCCTAGGAACTGCTGTTTCCCATCTTAAATATTAGAGGACAGGAAATGAGAGTCCCAAGTACTGGCACAATGAAAACAGGTAAGCTGCTTCTACTTTTACAGCCTATTCACACCATTATCCCTGTTGCCATGAGACAACGCAGAGTCCCGGCGGCTGGCAGCAATAAGAGAGCAGGAAAAAGTGGAAGGAGGTACCTGACACTTGTTTCTCTCTGCAGTCATAGTATCCGTGGTGCGGGGGTCCAGAGTGCGCACGGTGGAGCCCACCAGCAGGCTGACCGACGCGCGTTACTATAAGTGTATTTTTATCTATTTTTATTTGTATGTGTATTTATATGTTCAAGTCCTATTAAAACTTTTTTTAATCTTAATGTCAATTGCAGTCTAGACTATTGGTTTACCAGCGCAATTCCTTCATGATTTTTTCTTTCTTTATGTAAGGGATTTACAAATTTTCCTTTTTTGAATTGCAGATGGTAAACTGAACTTTGGTTCACGAGCGCTTGGGTAATTCTTGGGACGGGCCCTCCTAAATGGGGACAGTTGGAAGTTATGAGAAGCTATGGCTGTATGCATAAAAAAACAACGACAGTCGTGATTCTTTAAATAGTTCTGTACACAAAAATAGTATACAGTATATACCAGTGATTCCCAACCTCGGTCCTCAAGGCACACTAACAGTCCTGGTTTTAGTGATATCCATGCTTAAGCACAGATGGTTCAATCAAAATAACTGAGGTACTGATTAAGTCACCTGTGCTAAAGTATGGCTATCCTTCAAACCAGGACTGTTATGCTGGCCATACACGCTGCAATTATCGGGACGATCTGCCCGATATCGTCGGATTGCCGCGATAATTGTAGCGTGGGGGGGGGGGCGACCGAGGGTTAAATATTGCTCGGTCGGGCATGCTGGATTGTCAAGCATGCCCGTCCGATGCGATATTTACCCGGTAACTGTCGGCCGCATCGGGCAGTGTATGCCCAGCGCGGCCGACAGACAGACATTTCCTGTGTTCCTTCCTACGGAAGGAACAGGGAAATGTCTCCTCCCCCGGGGGCGGAGCGCGGATGTCGGGCTGATACACTGTGAGATTTCTCTCACAGTGTATGCCGCGGACATCTGCGGCTGGCAGACGGCCAGATAAAATGTCTGTCGGTCTGACAGACATTTTATCTTGCCGTGTATGCCCAGCATAAGTGTGCCTTGAGGACCGTGGTTGGGAATGCCTGGTATAAACCATTAGGCATGTATCCGTATATGCATTAGGCATGTATCCGTATATCCGTATATGTATATACATTAGGCGGTCATTGAACACACATACAAATATCATTAAATACCACTGTGGGGTCTATTCAGCAACAGTGACGATGTTGCCCAGAATATTATCAGGCAGTGTTGCATAAAATTGGATTTAAAAAATAAAAATAAAAAACAGATTTATTTGATTTAAATAGGAATTTTTTTTAAAATAAACGTTTAAAAATATAAAACGTTTACTTAAAAGAGTTTTTATCAACTATGACAATTTATCGCTGCTATTCAGCAATATTTTGAGCAGGGACAGCGGTTGCGGTAACACGCTGTCCCTGCGATGTCACAGAAGGGATTGTTTTCGGGATACCGAAAAACAATCCCCTCTGTTTGTTCCTCTGCGCATGCTCAGTCATGCGCTCGGGAACAGTCTCCATCCCTGCTTGTAGTGACCGCCGACGGGTAAGTACAGCTCCAGCCTGTCCGAACTGACTTGACATGTGTATACTATCCTGTGTACATGTATATTTATGTGCTTTTATATTTAACATGTATATATAAATGTTAAATATAATTGCACATAAATATACATTTATACAGGCTAGTATAAAGCCTGTATACACATGTTAATCAAATTCGGAGGGTTTAACAGGCTCTAGTGACTTACCTGCCCCCAATCATCGGGAAGAAGGCACGGAGACTGGGCGGGCTTACAAGAAAATTTCCCTCTGTCCCTGCAGTTTTCAGGATATTTAAGTATTTTTCTCATATAACGCCATTCTGAAATGGCGTTATTTAAATGAAATATTTTTCGAGTGATTTAACGCGTTTTGCTTTGCTGAATAGCAAAAAGCGTTAAAAGCACTGTAGAGATCAATGGCTGATCCCTACAGTGCGGTACTCAGCGAGATAGGAATTAATGGAGAAGATAATTGCATTATCTTCTCCATTATCCCATTGGTGAATAGGGGATTTACATAAAAAATACGGAAATCATAGTTTCCGTATTTTTTATGTAAAAAAAACCAATGCTGAATAGACCCCTGAATCGCACATCGTATCCAATGTCTTATTAGCTTAGTAGTTTGAGCTATTCCAACTGCAATAGCAAAAGAGCGCATGGAGCTTTGTTTGTATGGGCTCTATTTATTAATATTATTTTTACTAAAATTAAGTGAAAAAGGGTGTTTTCACAACCTTTTCATATTATTTTAGTATCACCTATAGTTATTACAGGGCAATTGGAGTAGAATTCGTAAAATTCTACTCCAACCCCTAAGTATCACTTATATTTAGTAATCAGATCACATTTCCCATAATTGTAATGGGAAATGTGATCCGACCAAAGTTACTAAAAATAAAATGTGAAAAAATATTGGGGAAAGCCCTGTGATAGTAACGCCACCTGGAGGCGGCGTTATTGAGGGTCTACCCCAGTTACCGGCCTCCTACTCTGTTCTAATGGGCAGAGCAGAGCCGGGAGTCGGTCCCAGTAATCAGCTGTGTGGTCTAAACAGACCGCAAGCTGATTACTGTAAAAAAAAAGAAAAAAAAATAGTAAAAAAGTTGTTTTACTTACTTGACTCCAGGGACCGGTGATCGGGCCTCCGGTGCTGTCTACCCTCCGGTCATCTGGTCTCACATAGTGCACTGTGGCCCGGTCATCAGGTGATCGGGTACCAGTGCAGTATGGCAGATCACCTGATCGAAGGCATGGAGAACATCACCGGAGGCCCGGATCATGCAGGTAAGTGTAATTAAGGGAGAGGGGAGGTCACCATCGTGGGGGCGGGGCTTAGCACTGGGGGCGGAGCTTAGCAACTGGGGGGGGGCAGCGGTGGCCGGTCGGTGCATGCGCAGGCACTTTGTCACGGTATTTTTTGCGAAAATACCGTACTAGTGTGCGGGGGGCATTCGCAGGGACCAAGCTTTATCGCAAGCTCTGTCCCTGTAAGGGATTTGTAGTTAATCCCTGTGATATTGCCTGAATTCGCAATGCGAATTCAGTCGATAATATCAAACTGCAATCTGCATTCAATAAGCGGATTGTAGTAAATAGAGCCGATTTTTCTGTGAATATTTCCTTTACTTGTATGTCAGATTGCCTGATGTCCCTGCTTTGCACAGACTGCTCATATAGAAGTACAGAAATGTTCAGACTTTGCTAATTCATTCTAAAAAACATATGGCCCTGTGTAATAACACTTAATGAAACCATAACTCTCCAGCGACTGCTCTTATAGGCTCTGCTGCCTCCCTGTTTTAATGCAGTAACATTAAGTTTGAGTTGGTTTAGACCGCTAAGCAATAACAACCCGGGAGGTGGTAACGGTATCATAGCTGGTGCGGTCAAAAAGCCTGCAGGGCATACTCTTTACTGTGTCACAGGCCCACATTCCTGGCCCTGTCGTAACTTTGCAGGTCCCTCTAGTAGCGAAGAAAAAAAAAAAAAAGTTATTCGATCAAAATGCGTTTATTTATTTAGAGAAATTGTTTGTTTTACTGCCAGGGAAAATGGCAAAGTGCGCAGGAGGTTTATTTTCACATGGTGTAAAATAGACTGAAGAGAAGTCCGTTATAATCCTGTTAAATTTAAGGTTCGCCAGAACACGGCTGCTGGAGGCAGCAACGCTGAGAATTTATTATTTATTTTTTTTGTCTGGTTTTATTATGTTAGCTGGGAAGTACAGCTGCACTGAGGAGGCTGGTATAAGAAAATGCCAAGTTCTTATTTAAAAAAAAAAAAAAATTACGAATGATAATATTATATACATATATATATATATATATATATTAGGGGTGTGCACCGGCCACTTTTCGTGTTTTGTGTTTTGGTTTTGGATCTGGATCTTTCTTCGTGTTTTGGATCTGGATTGGTTTTGCCAAAACCACCCTTCCGTGTTTTGGGTTCTGGGTTTTGTGTTTTGGATCTGTATTTTTTTGAAAAAAAGCATAAAAACAGCTAAAATCACAGAATTTGTAGGTTTTTCTGCTCCTATGCTATTATTAACCTCAATAACCTTAATTTCCACTCATTTCCAGTCTATTCTGAACACCTCACACCTCACAATAGTGTTTTTATGTCCAAAAGGTTGCACCGAGGTAGCTGGATGACTATGCTAAGCGACACGAGTGGGCGGCACAAACACGTGACCCATCTAGGAGTGACACTGCAGTGGCAGACAGGATGGCAGTTAGAAAAACTAGGCCCCAAACTGTACATAATGCAAAGAAAAAAAGAGGTGCAAGATGGAATTGTCCTTGGGCCCTCCCACCCACCCTTATGTTGTATAAACAGGACATGCACACTTTAACAAATCAATCATTTCAGCGCCAGGGTCTGCCACACAACTGTGGCTGAAATGATTGGTTCGTTTGGGCCCCCACAAAACAAGCTGGCAATTAATGTGTCCCTGCACAAACTGGCTCTACGGAGGCAAGATGTCATCCTCATCCTCCTCATCCACCGATTCCTCACCCTCTTCAGTGTGTACATCCTCATCCTCACAAAGTATTAACTCGTCCCCACTTGAATCCACCACCACAGGTCCCTCTGTACGTTCTGGAGGCTGGTCTCCCTGGAAGAGCTGATAATTCATTTTGATGAACATCATCTTCTCCACATTCTGTGGAAGCAACCTCCTACGCCTTTCGCTGACAAGGTTCCCGGCTGCACTAAACACTCTTTCGGAGTACACACTGGAGGGGGGGCAACTCAGGTAAAATAGAGCCAGTTTGTACAGGGGCCTCCAAATTGCCTCTTTTTCCTGCCAGTACAGGTATGGACTGTCTGACATGCCTACTTGGATGCTGTCACCGATGTAATCCTCCACCATTCTGTCAATGGTGACAGTATCATATGCAGTGACAGTAGACATGTCAGAAATTGTTGCCAGGTCCTTCAGTCCGGACCAGATGTCCAAACTTGGTCCTGCCTGCCCTGCATCACCGCCAGCGGGTTGCTTAGGATACCTAAGTTTTTTCCTGGCAGCCCCAGTTGCGGGAGAAAATGAAGAAGGAGCCGTTGACGTGTCACGTTCCGATTCAGCTGACAGTGTGTTCACCAGCAGGTCTTTGCACCTCTGCAGGCTTGTGTCGGCCGGAAAAAGAGAGACACCACATAGGCTTTAAACCTAGGATCGAGCACGGTGGCCAAAATGTAGTGGTCTGATTTCAACAGATTGACCACCCTGGAATCCTGGCAAAGCGAATGAAGGGCTTCATCCACAAGTCCCACATGCCGAGCGGAATCGCTCCGTCTTAGCTCCTCCTTCACTTTCTCCAGCTGCTTCTGCAAAAGCCTGATGAGGGGAATGACCTGACTCAAGCTGGCAGTGTCTGAACTGACTTCACGTGTGGCAAGTTCGAAGGGCTGAAGAACCTTGCACAACACGGAAATCATTCTCCACTGCGCTTGAGTCAGGTGCATACCCCCTCCTTTGCCTATGTCATAGGTGGATGTATAGGCTTGTATGGCCTTTTGCTGCTCCTCCATCCTCTGAAGCATATAGAGGGTTGAGTTCCACCGCATCACAACCTCTTGCTTCAGGTGATGGCGGGGCAGGTTCAAGAGTGTTTGCTGGCGCTCCAGTCTTCGGCACGCAGTCGCTGAATGGCGAAAGTGGCCAGAAATTTTTCGGGCCACCCAAAGCGTCTCCTGCACGCCCCTGTCGCTTTTCAGAAAATTCTGCACCACCAAGTTTATTGTGTGAGCAAAACATGGGACGTGCTGGAATTTGCCCAGATGTAATGCCCGCACAATATTGGTGGCGTTGTCAGATATCACAAATCCCCAGGAGAGTCTAAGTGGGGTAAGCCACTGGGCGATGATTTCCCTCAGTTTCTCTAAGAGGTTGTCGGCGGTGTGCCTCTTACTGAAACCGGTGATACACAGCGTAGCCTGCCTTGTAACGAGCTGGCATTTCTGAGATGCTGCTACTGGTGACGCTGCTGCTGTTGCTGCGTAAGGTGATACATCTACCCAGTGGGCTGTCACAGTCATATAGTCCTTAGTCTGCCCTGTTCCACTTGTCCACATGTCCGTGGTTAAGTGGACATTGTGTACAACGGCATTTTTCAGGACACTGAGGACACTTTTTCTGACGTTTCTGTACAGTCTCGGTATCGCCTGCCTAGTGAAGTGGAATCTAGACGGGATTTGGAACCGGGGACACACTACCTCCATCAATTGTCTAAATCCCACTGCACTAATGGCGGATACCGGACGCACGTCTAACACCAACATAGCAGTCAAGGCCTCAGTTATACGTTTTGCTTCAGGATGACTGCTGTCGTACTTCATCCTCCTCGCTAAGGACTGTTGGAGGGTCAATTGTTTAGTAAAAGTAGTGGTGTTCCTACTTCCTCTCTGGGATGATGAACGACTCCCAGCAGCAGCAGCAACAGCAGCAGCGGCAGCAGTAGGCGTAGCAATGCAGGATCCTCCGGAGGAATCCCGGATAGGAGAGTCAGTCATGCCAGTGATATGGCCTGCAGGACTACTTCCGATCCTGACTAAGGAGGAAATTGACGAGGAGGGAGTTGACGGTGTGGTTTGCAGGCACTTGGATACAACAGGACAACGGGATTTAGGTGTCCCTGGACTGCTTACGGTCTGAGCCAAAGTTTCTGAACTTGACAGTAACTTTTTATGAACGCGCTGCAGGTGCCGTATAAGGGAGGATGTTCCTAGGTGGTTGACGTCCCTACCCCTACTTATTTCACCTTTACATATGGTACATATGGCAAGACAGTTGTTGTCCGGATTTGGATAGAAATATTGCCAGACCAAAGAGGTGGAATGTTTGGTCTTCTGCCCAGGCATGACCGTGATGGGCTTTTTCATCCCACGGACAACAACTGTCTCCCCCGGAGCCTGATTTAAACAAACCACATCACCATCAGAATCCTCCTCGCCAACTTCCTCCTCAGCGCCAGCTACACCAGTATCCTCATCCTGTTGTACTTCAACAGTGACATCTTCAATTTGCATATCAGCAAGTGGACTGTGGGTGCTCCTTTCAGCACTTGCAGGGGGCGTGCAAATGGTGGAAAGAGCCACCTCTTCCCGTCCAGTGCTGGGAAGGTCAGGCATCGCAACCACCACCACACTTGGACTCTCCTTGGGGATTTGTGATATCTTCTTAGAAAGCACAGTTCTTCGCTGTGCTTTTGCCAGCTTAACTCTTTTGATTTTTTTAGTGGGAGGAGTGCTTCCATCGTCATGTGAAGCTGAACCACTAGTCATGAACATACTAGGGATCGACCTTAGCCGTTCCTTGCCACTCCGTGTCGTAAATGGCATATTGGCAAGTTTACGTTTCTCTTCAGCTGATTTAAATGTCTTTTTCAAGGTCATTTTCCTGAACTTTGCCATTTGGGATTGTATGTGCCCTCTACTATGACATTGGGCATCGGCCTTGGCAGACGACGTTGATGGCATGTTATCGTCTATGTCATGACTAGTGGCAGCAGCTTCAGCACTAGGAGGAAGTGGTTCTTGATCTTTCTCTATTTTATTTTTATCGGAGAAAGTTTGGTCCTCCATTTATGTTATATCGATTTGATATATACGTGCGGCTAAACACAGAAAATAATTTTTTTTTGGTTTGGACTGGAGTGTACTTTCGGGGGTTACAGCACCCTTTAACGGTCAAGCCAGCCGGCCCTTTACTTATGACACAGGCGCACTCTTGGCACTACTTTGTTGATGCACGTGCGGCTACTGCGCACACAATTCACAAACACAGAAAATAATTTTTTTTTAGGTTTGGACTGGAGTGTACTTTCGGGGGTTACAGCACCCTTAACGGTCAAGCCAGCCGGCCCTTTACTTATGACACAGGCGCACGCTTGGCACTACTTTGTTGATGCACGTGCGGCTACTGCGCACACAATTCACAAACACAGAAAATAATTTTTTTTTGGTTTGGACTGGAGTGTACTTTCGGAGGTTACAGCACCCTTTAACGGTCAAGCCAGCCGGCCCTTTACTTATGACACAGGCGCACGCTTGGCACTACTTTGTTGATGCACGTGCGGCTACTGCGCACACAATTCACAAACACAGAAAATAATTTTTTTTTAGGTTTGGACTGGAGTGTACTTTCGGGGGTTACAGCACCCTTAACGGTCAAGCCAGCCGGCCCTTTACTTATGACACAGGCGCACGCTTGGCACTACTTTGTTGATGCACGTGCGGCTACTGCGCACACAATTCACAAACACAGAAAATAATTTTTTTTTTGGTTTGGACTGGAGTGTACTTTCGGGGGTTACAGCACCCTTAACGGTCAAGCCAGCCGGCCCTTTACTTATGACACAGGCGCACGCTTGGCACTACTTTGTTGATGCACGTGCGGCTACTGCGCACACAATTCACAAACACAGAAAATAATTTTTTTTTTGGTTTGGACTGGAGTGTACTTTCGGGGGTTACAGCACCCTTAACGGTCAAGCCAGCCGGCCCTTTACTTATGACACAGGCGCACGTTTGGCACTACTTTGTTGATGCACGTGCGGCTACTGCGCACACAATTCACAAACACAGAAAATAATTTTTTTTTTGGTTTGGACTGGAGTGTACTTTCGGGGGTTACAGCACCCTTAACGGTCAAGCCAGCCGGCCCTTTACTTATGACACAGGCGCACGTTTGGCACTACTTTGTTGATGCACGTGCGGCTACTGCGCACACAATTCACAAACACAGAAAATAATTTTTTTTTTGGTTTGGACTGGAGTGTACTTTCGGGGGTTACAGCACCCTTAACGGTCAAGCCAGCCGGCCCTTTACTTATGACACAGGCGCACGCTTGGCACTACTTTGTTGATGCACGTGCGGCTACTGCGCACACAATTCACAAACACAGAAAATAATTTTTTTTTTGGTTTGGACTGGAGTGTACTTTCGGGGGTTACAGCACCCTTAACGGTCAAGCCAGCCGGCCCTTTACTTATGACACAGGCGCACGCTTGGCACTACTTTGTTGATGCACGTGCGGCTACTGCGCACACAATTCACAAACACAGAAAATAATTTTTTTTTAGGTTTGGACTGGAGTGTACTTTCAGGGGTTACAGCACCCTTAACGGTCAACCCAGCCGGCCCTTTACTTATGACACAGGCGCACGCTTGGCACTACTTTGTTGATGCACGTGCGGCTACTGCGCACACAATTCACAAACACAGAAAATAATTTTTTTTTGGTTTGGACTGGAGTGTACTTTCGGGGGTTACAGCACCCTTTAACGGTCAAGCCAGCTGGCCCTTTACTTATGACACAGGCGCACGCTTGGCACTACTTTGTTGATGCACGTGCGGCTACTGCGCACACAATTCACAAACACAGAAAATAATTTTTTTTTTGGTTTGGACTGGAGTGTACTTTCTGGGGTTACAGCACCCTTAACGGTCAAGCCAGCCGGCCCTTTACTTATGACACAGGCGCACGCTTGGCACTACTTTGTTGATGCACGTGCGGCTACTGCGCACACAATTCACAAACACAGAAAATAATTTTTTTTTGGGTTTGGACTGGAGTGTACTTTCGGGGGTTACAGCACCCTTAACAGTCAAGCCAGCCGGCCCTTTACTTATGACACAGGCGCACGTTTGGCACTACTTTGTTGATGCACGTGCGGCTACTGCGCACACAATTCACAAACACAGAAAATAATTTTTTTTTTGGTTTGGACTGGAGTGTACTTTCGGGGGTTACAGCACCCTTAACGGTCAAGCCAGCCGGCCCTTTACTTATGACACAGGCGCACGTTTGGCACTACTTTGTTGATGCACGTGCGGCTACTGCGCACACAATTCACAAACACAGAAAATAATTTTTTTTTTGGTTTGGACTGGAGTGTACTTTCGGGGGTTACAGCACCCTTAACGATCAAGCCAGCCGGCCCTTTACTTATGACACAGGCGCACGCTTGGCACTACTTTGTTGATGCACGTGCGGCTACTGCGCACACAATTCACAAACACAGAAAATAATTTTTTTTTTGGTTTGGACTGGAGTGTACTTTCGGGGGTTACAGCACCCTTAACGGTCAAGCCAGCCGGCCCTTTACTTATGACACAGGCGCACGCTTGGCACTACTTTGTTGATGCACGTGCGGCTACTGCGCACACAATTCACAAACATAGAAAATAATTTTTTTTTGGTTTGGACTGGAGTGTACTTTCGGGGGTTACAGCACCCTTTAACAGTCAAGCCAGCCGGCCCTTTACTTATGACACAGGCGCACGCTTGGCACTACTTTGTTGATGCACGTGCGGCTACTGCGCACACAATTCACAAACACAGAAAATATATTATTTTTTTAGCACTTGGGGGGAGCACCCCTGATGGACAGAGCACCCCCTGGACAACACTACAGCACCCCTTTAGGACTGGGACACTGCACAGGACTTTGGAGTGGACACAGCCCCTATGGAGAACTGACTGCACAACACAGTCCAGCCAGCCCCTATGGACTTTGAAGTAGTGGACACAGCCCCTATTAACAACAGCAGCACAGCACAACACAGCCAGCCCCTATGGACTTTGAAGTAGTGGACAACAGCAGCACTACACTACACTACACTACACAGCACTAACTCCCACCCTCCCTCTTCACTGTCCACAGCCGAGTGAGAAAATGGCGCCGACGCGGGTACCTTATATAGGATCCAAAACCCGCGAGACTCGGAAGGCGGGATGATGACGTTTTGCCTCGATGTCAGATCCGAGTCAGGCGGGAAAAGTCGAGCCTGACTCGGATCGGACTCGGATCGGGGGGGCTCGGGGGGGTTCGGATTTCAGAAATCCGAACCCGCTCACCCCTAATATATATATATATATATATATATATATTTTCCCTATCTAAAGTTAACTCCTTTACAATGTGTTGTCTGGTACTGATGTACATAATAATGACCAGACAGTAGAAGAAGGTATTTTTTGCACAGTTGAGGTGAATCTCTTGTTTTTCGCACAATACAGGGAGGAAGTGCTCAGACTGCCCTCCTCCTCCTATGACATCATTTACCATCTGCATTAGGTCATCAGAGGAGGAAGAATTGCTGTAACAACCATTAGGTAATCTTGGCTCGCAACGCTCTAATTTTCCATTGCAGTAAACTCATTACACCTTGTCTACTAACAAACCACGGTCACATCTGAGACATTTAATTAGTTAATCCGTATTTAAAGAGAATACAGTTTTTACGGGCAGATATTTCAAACATAAAAAAAAAAAATTCAATTAAATCACGGCATTGCGGTCTATTCAGCAAGAGTGACGATGTTGCCCAGAATATTATCAGGCAACATCGTCACGATTTTTTATTAATTATAAATATTTATGGCTGCTATTCAGCATTATTTTGAGCAGGGACAGCGGTTGCGCTAACACGCTGTCCCTGCGATGTTGCAGAAGGCATTGTTATCGGTTTCCGAAAACAATACCTTTTGTTACTGCTACTGTACACGCTCAGTCATGTGTTTCTGAACAGCCTCCGTCCCAGCTCTGAGATGACCGCTGACAGATAAGTGCATCTCCAGCCTGTCCAAAGTGATTGAAATGTGTACACAGGCTATATATTATATTTATGTGCTTTTATATTTAACATTTATATATAAATGTTATATATAATAGTGCATAAATATACAGTGCCTTGCAAAAGTATTTATTTATTTATTACCAGTTATTTATATAGCGCACACATATTCCACAGCGCTTTACAGAGAATATTTGGCCATTCACATCAGTCCCTGCCCCAGTGGAGCTAATCTATATTCCCTATCACATGTACACACACACACAGACACACACACACTAGGTGTCACATCAGTCCCTGCCCCAGTGGAGCTAATCTATATTCCCTATCACAGGTACACACACATACACACTAGGGGTAATTTTGTAGGGAGCCAATTAACCTACCAGTATATTTTTGGAGTGCGGGAGGAAACCGGAGTATCCGGAGGAAACCCACGCAAGCACAGGGAGAATATACAAACTCCACACAGTTAGAGCCGTGGTGGGAATTGAACCCACGAGCTCAGTGCTGTGAGGCAGTAATGCTAACCATTACACCGTCTGTGCTGCCCATTCACCCCCCTTGGCTTTTTACCTTTTTTGTTAAATAAATTACAGGTTGTAATGTATTTTTTTAGTCTGAATTTTATGTGATGGATCAAAATAGTCTAATTTGGTGAAGTGAAATGAGAAAAATAGATATAAAAAAGTATCTTTTTACAAAAACAAACCTGCCAAGAGAGAGCCGCCCACCAAAACTCACAGACCGGGCAAGGAGGGCATTAATCAGAGAGGCAGCACAGAGACCAAAGGTAACCCTGAAGGAGCTGCAGAGTGCCACGGCAGAGACTGGTGTATCTGTGCATGTGACCACAATAAGCCGTACACTCCATAGAGCTGGGCTTTATGGAAGAGTGGCCAGAAAAAAGCCATTACTTAGTGATAAAAATAAGAAGACATGATTTGAGTTTGCCAAAAGGCATGTGGGCGACTCCCCAAATGTATGGAGGAAGGTGTTCTAGTCAGATGAGACTAAAATTTAACTTTTCGGCCACCAAGGAAAACGCAATGTCTGGTGCAAACCCAACACATCCCATCACCCCAAGAACACCATCCCCACAGTGAAACATGGTGGTGGCAACATCATTCTGTGGGGATGTCTTTCAGAGAATTGGTATGAAATACCGCCGGCCATGCGGCAGCCCGACAGGAGCAGTGCTCGAAGCAGCGGAAGCCCGACAGCGCTGGAAATCCCGATCGTGGATAGGTGAGTATTTACTAACCTAACCTAACCCCCCTAACCCTAACCCTCCTTAGGGGTGCCTAACCCTAACTTCCCCCCCAAGTGCCTAGCCCTAATCCCACCTCTAAGTGCCTAACCCTAACCCCCCCCCTTTCCCGCTGCCTAAACCTAAGTCCCCGGGGGGGTGCCTAACCCTAAGTCCCCCCCGGGGGTGCCTAACCCTAACCCTCCCTCCCCCTAGCCTAGCTCTAACCCTCCCGGGGGGTGCCTAACCCTAAGTCCCCCCCGGGAGCTCTAAACTTGACCCTCCCCCCCAGCGGCTGTCCGCTCGCGGCGCCCGGCATCCCTATGATCGGGATGCCGGGCGCCGGTCTCCCAGCGTCGGGGAAATGCAGGCGTCTACATCTAGACGCCCGGCATTTCACCCTTGCCGGGAAATGACAGTCGGGAAGCCGGCTGCCGGTATTTAGGCAGTCGGCTTCCCGATTGCCTCCCGTTTTTCAGCAGCAGAGACTTTGAAACTGATTCAAGTCGAGGGAAAGATGGATGGTGCTAAATACAGGGATATTCTTGAGCAAAACCTGTTTCAGTCTGCCTGTGATTTGAGACTGGGACGGAGGTTCACCTTCCAGCAGGACAATGACCCGAAGCATATTGCTAAAGCAACACTCAAGTGGTTTAAGGGGAAACATCTAAATGTGTTGGAATGGCCTGGTTAAAGCCCAGATCTCAATCCAATTGAGAATCTGTTGTCAGACTTGAAGATTTCTGTTCACAAGCGGAAACCATCCAACATGAAAGAGCTGGAGCAGTTTTGCCTTGAGGAATGGGCAAAAATCCCAGGGGCAAGATGTGGCAAGCTCACAGAGACTTATCCAAAGTGACTTGCAGCTGTAAGGTGACTCGATAAAGTACTGACTTTAGGGGGGTGAATAGTTATGCAAGCTGAAGTTTTCTGTTATGTTGTCCTAAATGTTGTTTGATTCACAATATAAAAAAAAACACAACTTCACAGTTGTAGGCATGTTCTGTGAATGTAATTTTGCACACCTTCAAACAATCCATTTTAATTCCAGGTTGTGAGGCACTGTACATGTATACAGGATAATATAAAGCCTGTATACACATGTCAATCAATGTCGGCAGGTTTAACAGGCTCTAGAGTGACTTACCTGTCCGTGGTCACTGTAAACCAGGGACGGAGACTGGGCGGTGTTACACAATGCTGCAGGGGCTTATGGGAAAATTTCCCTCTGTCCCTGCAGTTTTCGAGGAATTGAATGTCATTTCTTCATGTATATATAAAGTAATGATTTTTAGAGTAATAATTAAAAGCTTTTTGCTTTACTGAATAGCAAAAAGCGTTAAAGTCCTGTAGGGATCAATGGCTGATCCCTACAGTGCGGTACTCTGCGAGATGGGAATTAATGGAGAATATAACTGTGTTATCTTCTCATTATCCCATTGCTGATTAGGGGATTTACATAAAATGTGCAGAAATGAAGATTTCCACATTTTTTATGTAAAAAAAAAATCATTGCTGAATAGACCCCATAGTCACATATTGTTTTGCCTTTTTTTTTGTCATGCGCTGTATATTACAAACCAGCCTGATAATGTTGCGGAGCGGAAATGGCGTATTTGCGGAGAGTGTGATCTCCTCACATTCAGGTACATATTAGATACACAGTACTCCAATATCTATGGCCATATAGTGGCACGCCCAGCATCACGCCACACAAGGCAGAGGAAGGCGACTCCGGCAACATCTCGCACTATATATTGCGCCTTTTCCAGCCGTCGTCTTTCAAGAATCAGGACAAGATGATTTAATAAGGGAAAATGGATATGAATTCAAACTTTGGTAGTTTTGCTGGTAATTGTTTTTGCTTTATTTGTGCTTTTTTTTTTTTACTACCTAAAACTTATATTAAAATACATATTTAATGCAGGGTTGCGTGCACGTCTGTTTGCAGAGCCTCTCTTGTTGGTATACTTTCAGCTTGTCCACACTCAGAATTCTGATGAATGCTTAGGGTTATGGTTAATCTGCGCCTAGGGTTACACTCAGCATTAATGCAAAACACCATTGTCAACATGCAGACTGCCGACACTCACAACGCTGACGTCTTGCACCACACCCGATCCTGCTTGTTTTTCTTTCCCCTGCACAAGCTCTGGTTCTGTTTGCCCGTGAGCAGGGGCAATGAAGATACTGTACGTACACATATTGTTTGCATCTACACTTACGACTGACAAGGTGTAATTGGGCTCGCAATGCCACACCCCCTTTTCCGATCGGACCATGGACAATGTTGGGAGGTATGTAGGGGACAGACGCACTGGCCAGATACACGCATTTTTATCCATGCACGCAGTTCAGGATCAACATGTGCCCATTTTAGTACCAATTCTGCGCCCGGCCCTCACGGTTTTACATTTTTGTATAGAAACATGTTTTGTTTTTTATTGCATTTATTAATTTCAAGTATGATATATGGTCGCATTCACTTTTCAGCGTGAGACAATTTAATGTATAATACCTGTATAAGCATAAAAACAGTTTGTGTGCAAGGTTGTTGCTTTCATCATAGAATAACGTAATCTGCTTTTTTTGGGGGAATTTTTTTTTTTTAGTGACCAAAATGAGGAAATGTGCAAGAAAAAAAAAAAGACCCATACGCCCGGGCTCTTAATGCGTTATTCAGTCTGTTATAATAAAGTCTGTAGGAAACTAGAAACCAATGGAGCGTGGTTCCACTTTCATAGATCACTTCGGGGAGAAGTTGCGGTAACTCTTGGGAATGCGCCCCCTGCGGTCCGGAAGGGCAACGCCCACAAGCCAGGACTTTAAATAAGCTTTAACACGTGTTTGCAACATCGCTGGCTGAGCAGTGTAACTATGGAAGGTATTAGTATGATTTAGTGACGAGACAGGAAGGCTTCAATAATACCAGTTATGCTGTACAACGACTTTACATATAACAGCCTGCACTCTTGAACATAGCCGCTATCCTGGCAGACAGCGGTGCCAGTTATGGCAGCTGGTTTAGGTTTGTTTTGGTGGCAGTTGGTGGTAAGAGTAAAGATATGCTATAGTCTGAATGATTCATATTGCCGTGTAACACAGATCTTCTAAATTCCAACTTCCAGGTGAGTGTGGCACAGGTTGGCCCTGAGGCAGAATTTAGGCATATATTGCTACTGTATTACGTTAATAGCAAAAATGCGGATATTTTCGCCTGTTTGTACATATTTTGCGGTACCCCCAGCCCTTTGGTGTGTGCTTGGTTTAGTGCTAGTCATCATTATTATTCCTGCGCACTTGCAGAAGCCCTATACTATGTGCAAATGATACTTCTGAAATAGGCGTATTTATGCTTCCGTCCAAGAAGTGGCGTATCTATAATGGGTGCAGGTGGTGCAATGTGGCCTTCCTTGGACTCAGGGTCCCGTGGGCACCGCACACCCTGCACCCATGAATAATTCACACATCTCCAGAGTCCCACATCGGTGCTGCACAAATCACTAGGACTGTGGCGTAGCCGCCATTTTCCCGGAGATTCATGCATGCGCAGCAGACTTTAGCACAGTGCCAGAGTCTACTTACTGGTGCCACCCGCGAGAGCAGACGGGGCCTGCATGGAGACTGTACGCGGGCTCCCTCTTCTCTAAAGCCGCCCTTGCGTCCGACATGTCCCGCAGCTCTGTATGACACTCCGCCTATGCCGGAGGGCCCCGTTACAGCTTAGGTACGCCTCTTCAGTCATAAGGAGAGATGCAACTGACACATGCATCGTTCTGCATCGCCTGTACTAACATACGCACGTCCAGCGTGCACGCGAAAGCAGAGCCAACATGGGAAGCTTGGTTAGGTGAAGTTAAGACCAACCAGAACATAATATTTTTTCCCCACATGCAAGTGATTGTTATCCTTTAGGTAGGTCATTGCCCATGGCATAGAGGATCTCAGGAGCCTGTGGTATGAATTGCTGAGTACATCGTGTCATTGCAGACTTGGTAACGGAACTGTAACAGAAGATTTGACAATATGCAGATTGTTAACAGAGATCTTTGCTGATGTCGTTAAGCAGGTGAGAAACATTACTGGAAAACAAGGACGTCCAGATCTGCCAGCATTGCAAGATGGGAGACACAACCCCAACGTAAGCATGGGCAAAGGGTCACTGAAAAAGTCGCTGATTATTTCTATATTCTGCCCATTTGTGGGCTACAGGCAGAAGCAGCCAGTATTTAACCTGCTGACAAAACATTATACATGTGTTTGCCCACCTTGCAGTGCACCATGGTTTGTTCCAGATACAAAGCTACTTAGATAGCAGAAAACAGTCTGATTGAATTTCTCTGTAGTGTTGTTTCATATAGGATATGATTTGCTTTAATGGGGAATTCCATTGAGATATAGTCAGTCTTCTTCCCCCCAATTTAATCTTTTGGGCTGTGTCGTGGGAATGCACAACTGCACCTTGGGCCAGCATTGGCACCCTCGCCATCAGTGTACTTTTTGTCTTGACACCATAGAAGAGATGGCTAGGAGCAGGAATCTTTCACCTATCAGGGTAGTGAAGTGCCCACCCAGAAGGCCCATAAGCCAGGGACCAATGTCACCAAGGCAGCGACCAAGCTGTCTCTTTGGTTTTGTGCTTTGGGCAGCAGCACTGGGAGGGGCAGGGGTTACATTTGGCCATCAACTGGCAAAATACATTTTGGTGAAAGAGTGCCATTGGTATTCCGAAGAGGAAGGAAAGAAGAATTTGGGAGCTATGGGAATGACAATCTGGAGGATTGAGTATATTAAACTGGTATTACCAGCGAGAAACCAGAATGTTTTAGACATTTCCACCAGATGTGAAGAAAATTTGCCCCCCCAACAAGAAACCCCTCCAATACTGGTCCAATAAATCTAAATTGATTTTTTCTTAGTTGGAACATTGACTTAGAAACATTTTTTATAGTCCTAATGCAATGAGCTAGAGTCAGCATCTCTCTAATCTCTGCCCAGTCCTCAATATTAAATGTCTCATCAAACTCTGGGCCTGATTCAGACTTGGAAATAGTGAGATCTCTCTCTCAACTGATCATCTTGGTGAAACCATGCTGCACTGCAGGGGGGGCAGATTTAACATGTGCAGAGAGATTTAGATTTGGGAGGAGTGTTTCCAAACAGACATTTAAATTGTAGAGTAATATTAAAGCTGTGCAGTATTTGTGGGCTACATGCAAAATCAGTTGGTATTTACCCCACATGTAAAAATGTTTATGTTTTTACACCCCTTGCATTGCAATATGGTTTGTTCAGGTTCACAGTTGAGAGAGATATCTCACTCTATTCCCAACTCTGAATCAGGCCCTCTGTCTCTTGCTAGCTTATGAGGATCGCAAGAAAATGAAGCCAAGGTTGATAGTTCAGAAAGTAAAAACCAGTCTGTTGAGAGTAGCTAGTCTGAGATAGAGCAATTCAACGCTGGATAGAGGTCTACAAAAGTGATTTAAAGCTGAGTAGAGGTCTACAAGAGTGATTCAACACTGGATAGAGGCCTACAAGAGTGATTAAACACTGGATAGAGGCCTACAAGAGTGATTAAATGCTGGATAGAGGTCTACAAGAGTGAATCAACGCTGTATAGAGGTCTAAAAGAGTGATTCAATGCTGGATAGAGGTCTATAAGAGTGGTTCAACGCTGGATAGAGGTCTATAAGAGTGATTCAACAATGGATAGAGATCTACAAGAGTGATTCAATGCTGGATAGAGGTCTACAAGAGTGATTCAATGCTGGAGAGAGGTCTACAAAAGTGATTCAATGCTGGATAGAGGTCTACAAGAGGGATTCAACGCAGGATAGAGGTCTACATGAGAGGTGATGTTCAATCTCACTATGAAAGTCTAAGCTATAGGAACTGAAAAAACAAGAGATATAGTAAGAACTTACCTTTGCTATCTCTGTTTCTACGAGGTCCTTAGGGTCCACAGGGAAGTTACCTTGGGGTATAGGTAGGCTGGGAACCAGACCGGGCACCAGACAGTTAAACTTCTGAACCTCCCAGGATGCACCAGGCTCCCTTCCTATACCCCGCCCCCCGGGCCAAGGCACCTTCAGTTACGTACCTAGCCAGAGGCCGGAGGAGGAGAAAATGAAAGGAGAAAGTCTGGCACGCACAAGAATCTCATTCTCACAGAAAGGAGACAGAAAAACTGGCGACCAGAACAAGACCCTTCTGAAGCACAGGGCGTCATGGCGGGCGCCCTGTGGGCAATAAGGACCTCGTAGAAACAGAGATAACAAAGGTAAGTTCTTAACATCTCTTGTTTTCTACTTCAGGGTCCTTAGGGTCCACAGGGAAGTTACCGTGGGGATGTCCCAAAGCAGTACCCTTCAAGGGCGGGGACGCTCCTGTGCAGAAAGGAGAATCTGCCGCCAGAAGGAAGCATCCTGAGAGGCGAAGGTATCAAAAGCATAATACCTCACAAAGGTCTGAACCGTAGACCACGTGGCCGCCTTACACAGCTGAACAGCCGAGGCGTCACGCCAAGCTGCCCACAAGGGACTCACATACCTCGTAGAATGAGAAGTGACAGAGGGCAGAACAGGAACGCCCTCATGAACATAGGCCTCAGAAATCGTCAATCGAATCCAACAGGCCAAAGTTTGCTTATTGGCCGGGAAAAACCTTGTTGTGGAAACCGTACAAATCAAACAAACAATCCAATTTCCGGAAAGAACAAGTGCGCTCCACATAAATGCGGCCTCACCCACTGACAAACCTGGAGAGTGAAAGGCCGGAACAATGATCTCCTCATTAATTTGGAAACTGGATACCACCTTAGGGAGAAAACCAGGGTGAGTCCGAAGCACCGCCCTATCCTTATGAAAAATCAAATAGGGGGGGGCGACAGGAAAGAGCCCCCAGATCAGACACTCTTCTGGCAGAAGCAATAGCCAAAAGAAAAACAACCTTAGCTGTAAGTCATTTGAGGTCCACTGAGCCCAGTGGTTCAAATGGGGGACCTTGTAGGGCCTTCAGGACCACAGCCAAATCCCAAGGAGCCACCGGAGGGACAAAGGGAGGCTGCATGCGAAGGACCCCTTGCATAAAGGTGCGGACATCAGCAAGCGGAGCAATCCGACACTGAAACCACACCGATAAAGCAGAAACCTGCACCTTCAAAGAGGCAAGGCGCAGACCATGATCCAAGCCCGCCTGAAGAAAGGCTAGGACTATGGAAACCCGAAACACCAGAGGATCATACCCCCTAGGTCAGCACCATTCAAAGTAGGTATGCCAGACCCTGTGGTAAATCCTGGCCGAAGCTGGCTTCCTAGCCCTGAGCATGGTATTCCCCTCCGAGCAAGAAAAACCTTTCAACCTCAAGAGGGATGTCTCAAGAGCCATGCTGTCAAAGACAGATGACCCAGATCCGTATAAAGACACGGACCCTGAGACAACAGGTCTGGGCACTGAGGTAGCAACCACGGAGCGTCGATTGAGAGACTCCGAAGATCTGAGTACCAGTTACGTCTGGGCCACGCTGGAGCCACTAGCAGTATCGTGTCTCCGTCTTGCTTGAACTTCCGAAGCACCCGAGGCAGAAGTGAGAACGGAGGAAACAGGTACGCGAACTGGTAGGTCCACCGTAACGACAGAGCGTCTACAAGGAGAGCTTCTGCATCTCTTGTTCGGGATCCGTACGCCCGCAGCTTGCGGTTGTGTCTGGATGCCGTGAGGTCTATTTCCGGAAGGCCCCATAGTGTGCACTAGGAGCTGAAATACTTCCTGGTGAAGGGACCATTCCCCTGGATGCACGTTGTGACGGCTGAGGAAGTCCGCTTCCCAGTTGAACACCCAGGGAATGAACACTGCCGAGATGGCTGGTAGATTACCTTCCGCCCAAGTCAGAATGCGAGATACCTCTCTTAGAGCTGCCCGACTTCGAGTTCCTCCCTGATGATTTATGTAAGCCACTGTCATGGTGTTGTCTGACTGAATTGGTACAGGATGCCCCTGTAGAAATGGTCTTGCTTGCTGTAAGGCTCGAAAGACTGCCCGAAGTTCCAATATGTTGATCGGAAGAGCAGACTACGCCATGGTCCACTGGCCCTGGAACAGGTGTGGACCCGACACAGCGCCCCACCCCCTGAGACAGGCATCTGGCGTCAGGAGGATCCAATCCGGGGTCCAGAAGTGGCGTCCCTTGAGGAGATGAGACATCTGAAGCCACCAGGTTAATGATAGACATACCTCCGGAGTTAGCACCAGCGTCTGAACCTTCAGCCGAAGAGGTATCCCGTTCCAGTTGGATAAGATCAATTTCTGTAGAGGTCTTGAGTGAAACTGAGCATATTCCACCATGTCGAATGTCGACACCATGGACTCCAGTAACCTCATTGCAGAATGGATAGAGATTCTGCGATCCCGCAGACAAGTTCGAATTCTTGTCTGCAACACTGAGATCTTTTCCACTGTCAGAAAGATCCGCTGTTGCTGAGTGTCCAGCAGTGCTCCGAGATGGAGCATCCTCTGAGACGGCATTAGAGATGACTTCTTCCAATTTATCAGCCATACGTGATTTTGCAACACAGCTATAGTCAGTTGTAGATGTTGGTAAAGTACCTCTGGGGTCCTTGCTAGAAGTAGCAGATCGTCCAGGTAAGGCAGGAGGCGGACCCCCGGCAGGCGCAGATGTGCCGCCATAACCGCCATGACCTTGGTAAACACCCTCGGGGCTGTACAAAGGCCAAATGGTAATGCCTGAAACTGAAAATGCTGGTGGAGAAAGCGCTGATGAGAAGCCGCTATCGGGACATGAAGGTAGGCATCCTGAATGTCCGGAGACACCATAAAATCCCCAGGTTCCATAGCCAAAATAATGGAACGCAGGGTTTCCATTCTGAACCGAGGCACCCTCAGATATTTGTTTAGGGACTTCAGGTTGAGGATAGGCCTGTACGACACGTTTGTTTTTTTTGCACCCTCTGGGGTAATGGGACCGGTACAATAACCCCTTCCTGGAGCATGGATTTGAATGAAGGTCTGTGGAAAAAACTGATGGGGAGAACTTCTTTGGAAGGAGAGGGCATACCCGTGAGAGACCACTTCACTTACCCAAGTGTCCGTGGTGGTCTGACAGCAACACCAGGCGAATCGAAGAAGTCGGCCTCCCATCTTGGGATCCCCCAAAAGGAGGCCCGCCCCGTCAGGCTGCAGGCTTATCGTCAGACTTGGCAGTTGGACGTCTGGTGCTCCAGGCCTGCTTCCTAGGCTTAGTGGGCTTCTTGTTTCCTGATGACCTTGGAAAGGACTGAGCCTTTGACTTACCCTGAGGCCGATAGGACCAAAAGGATAACGTCCCTGACCCCGAGGCAGACGGAGCTGAAGGCAAGCACGCAGATTTTGCCGCTGCCAGCGTGTCCACAATCTTATTCAGAGCCGGCCCAAACAGTACCTGTCTATTGTACGGGAGACATTCTAGGCCCTTCTTGGAATCCACATCTGCACTCCAAGACCGGAGCCATAAAGAATGACGAGCAGACACCACTGCCGTAGAAATCCTCTAAGTAAGCAAACTGACATCCAACGCTGCCTCATTTACATAAGTAGCCGAATCTCTGAGGTTGCCTATCAGTATGATCTGCTCACTGGTAGCCCGGAAGATAGGGAAGCTTCCAAGGCATGGCCCATTTTTCCATGGCCCTGGCCACTCAGCACACCGCCATTGCAGGTCTGGCGACCCCTCCAGCGAGAGAATAAATGGATTTCAGACATACCTCTACCTTGTGGTCCATAGAATCCTTTGGAGAAGACATGGACGGCATAGGCAGGGTCGAACTCTTCACTGTCACATGAGAATCCACCTGAGGACGAGATTCCCATTTAGAAAAATAATTGTCTGCAAATGGGTAGGCATAAGCCAAAAGCTTTTGTGGCTGAAACCTTTTACCAGGAGCTTTCCACGCTTCCTCTAGATGATGAACTAACTGACCAGATAAAGGAAACACCGCATTAGTGTTTTTTAACACTTTTGAAATAAGCATGCATAAACTCATTATCAGCAGAGATTTTGTCCTCAATCACCATGACCTCCGGGACCGCCCGTATAAGGCCTGGGATACATATAGAAGACTTAGGCCCTCATTCAGAGGCGCTCGTTCTGAATGAGGGCGGCCGCTTAATTTTTGAAGTGCGGCCTCCTAGTCGTTAGGTAAGCTGTGGGTTACCACCCACAGCTTAACGACCGAGCAGGTTGATGGTCGCTATGGTCAACACCATCGCGACCATCGGGGCTTGCGACGAGACCCTAAGGTTGGGTCTCGGCAGCCGCAAGCCCCAGGGAGCTTCCTGCTCTGAAAGAGCAGGAAACTCCCCACTGACATCACTGATGATGTCAGTGCGGCCGCCCACAAAACGGTAGGCGTTCCATTTTGGAAACCACCCCCCCGGCCCGCCTACAAAACGGGGCAAGCTGTCGATCAACATCGACAGCCGCCCCTTTTGTATAGAACTCTGGAGCGAGAGAGTTTCTCTTGCGCACGTGCAGTGCGGCCGCTGCGCATGCGCAGGGCTAACTATCGACCCGGTTGCGAGCACATCGGTGCTTGCGACCGGGTCTGAATGAGACCCTTAGTCTCCGTCTCTTTGGTGGGAGCTTCAGTATCAGACAAATCTAGAAGTTCCACATCATCTGACGTAACGTCATCATCCCCGTAATGAGACTAGGATGATAATAATGGCCTCTTCGCGGGCCTGAGCGGGGATTCCTGAGAATCCGTGAGGAAGTTAACCGCCTTAGGAAAAGTGTCCACCCAACTAGGGGTAGGGGGCACCTGAGGTGCAAGTAACGGCTGGCACTGCGCCACCACCACCTGTCCTGGGCCCCCCTGAGAAGGGCCCGGTACCATCGACTGCTGTGTGAACCCCACAAGGAGGCTCTTGCGGCAAGCAGGCGACTTGAGAAGGGCTTGGGAGCGTACATGTAGTACATAGACCCCCCTATCAGCCTCTTCCTCCCCAATGCCTGCCTTACATCTGATGCAGGAATGTAAAGCAGGTGCAGCAAGCTGCACAGGTTCATCATCACCAGACATAATAAACAGTAAATATGACACAATGTATGTGACACTTAAACACAGACTTGGTCTATGCACAATATATCCCACCCCCAAACAGCACCTGCACTGTAAGTGTCTAATTTCTGAGAGAGAAAAACAGGGACAGATAAAATGGCTGACAGTGAAAAACAGACACAGGCAGCAGCACTAGCATAACATACACTTATCAACAAAGACAGTGTCTATCAGCGCTTCTAGTCAACTATCCAGGCACTGGACCTGGTAGGACCGCGCTGTTACCTGCACCTCTCAGCCCAGAGGGAGAGGTATGCAGGAAGGGGACCTGGCTTCACCGCTGTCTGTAGCTCCTGAGTGGTTAAAATGGCCGCCCGAGCTCAGATAGAGGGAGGAGCCCAGCACAGAGCACGCTTCTGGCGCTCAGCAGTGGGGGAGGAGCCGGCTGTTAAACAGGGAAGGCATCCTCCCTCGGCCTGCAATTAACCCCATGGACACCGGAGCGGTACCGCTGCTGCTCCGGTCCATTGTCCCTGGAGGTTAGGTGGAGCGCAGGACTCAGTGCCTGGCTCTACCTGCAGACCAGCACCCCCGGGAGCCCTCAGCCCTGGGTGAAATGACTGTGTAATGGCGGACGTCCGCCGTTACTTACCCATCCGGCCACAGTCAGGGATCCTCCGGGGTCCCTGGTAGAAGAAAATCCCCGGACTGTCCACATCACTGCTCTTAAAAATCTTCAGGTGCTGTCCCTTTGTGTGGACCACCCGACTTTGGCCGGGCACCAACGAAACTGAAGGTGCCTTGGCCGGGGGGCGGGGTATAGGAAGGGAGCCTGGTGCATCCTGGGAGGCTCGAAGTTTAACTGTGTGATGTCTGGTCTGGTTCCCAGCCTACCTATACCCCAAGGTAACTTCCCTGTGGACCCTAAGGACCTTGAAGTAGAAAAGCATATTTTTGGGGATATCACATTTGGACTCGATGAGTTACATCATTTAAGTAATTGATTGTGTGCTAACAGGGATTAGACATCAATACATTTATTCAGGGTACCACAGAATTAACCTGGAACCATCTTTTGTGAATTGGGCACATTAAGATCATTTACTGTTCACATTTAAAAGTAGAAAACATTTTCCTCATCATCATCATCATGGCGCATGGCGCAGCACCTATCTCTTGCATTGATTATGTCAATATATTTTGTTTTTGTTATTGCTCAGCTTTAACGTAATGGATGGAGATGATACAAAGTGCAGGTTATTACTAGGAGTTTCCACTACACAATGATGCCGTTTTCATGAAAATCGTTGCAGCCATTTTTGCGTCAACTTGGAACAAACAGACAGTCTTATAATATTAGTACAGATATACAGTAGATAAAATATGGCACCTGTTTCCTTTTCCTGAACTCCATGATCTAACAGACTAATGCTGCTTTGGGACTGTCTGGCCCACAGTATTTTAGGAGACAAATGTCACTCAATGAAAGACTTGGTTGTACAGTGGTAGGATGTTGAAGGTTTGTTGCGACTGTGGAGAGTTTCCCACATCACCGTGCACTAGTTGGTTTTATTGGAGTTGCCCCATTGGCCACAATTCAGAGTAGAACACATTGTTATGCAGTGAGAAAAATTACACCTATATTGAAATCCCGTCCATTGCACCCTGTGTCCTGCCACGCACCCCCTGCCTCCACTAATATCTGGCACCTTAACTATACAGTTTCCAAACCGATGGAGGCTGTATTACAGAGAGCCCAGATCTTTGGTGGCCAACTCTCTTGACAAACAACAAATCTCTATCAGTGGGACCATGGAGGTGGCGCCAGAGGGCAGCTCCCAGCACTCTGATTGGTCCCTATTCCTAACCATGCACCAGTAAGTGTGTGAGAATCTTCCAAGCACTGTGCTAGCAGCGGTCTCTCCTGGGCATGACCGAAGCCGTCATACATAGCCTAGATTCTCAGCAGAGCTCCAATTTCCTCCAACAATTGCCCGGATAGTCACGATATGCAGTAAGTTAGGAGACTTTTTCCAGGGGATGATGCAAAGCTGAACGCAAGTCAGATCTGGGTGTTTTCGCACTTCATATGCTCCATAGTGGAGAAACGCAATCATGCAGAGCCAAACACAACTCTGTGACATGTCCACTTGCGGGTGAATTGGTGACAAGTGAGTGGAAACGGGGCACTCTCAATAGAGAGAATAAGGATACGACAGCCATCCCATCAGGCTATCATGTCTAGAAAGTCACATTCCTCTACTTTGGAACATAATGCCGAAATATTATAGGCTCATCTGCTAGTCACACTTGGTAGCTCCTACTATGTTATTGAGCACCGAGTCCTATATTAGTCCTATATGAGGCAGGCGATTTACTGTACACTGTGTTTTATAAGGTCCGTTTTGACTAGCCTTTAATTTGCTTTTTTTTATTTCATACACAATTAGATGCGATGTTAAACCTACATTTAATCCATGTGCCGAGATGGTCTCTCTATATATTTATAACCTATGACCTAATCGTGACATTTGAAAGTGAGTAAACGGTTATATTACAAAAACTGGGCACGCGATACAGTCGAGCCCATAATGTTCCTGTATTAAAAAAAGAAACTCATAATTAAAAAAAATAAATAAAAAAAGTGAAATCATTGATCTTCCATACAATGCGCAGCTCCATTAAGTTGTCTGTACGTTTAGTTTTGCGGTCGTGCTAAATCCGTTCAAGCTGTATGATTCCATAGTTCATTACGCATTTATGTTTTACTAGTTGCTTGGGGTATAATCCTTTCCCAGATCTTCATAAGACCCTTTCATATATTTGCAACCTTTGATCTCTCCTCAATTACCCTCCCTTGTTATCCTCCTTATTGTCAAATCTGTTCCATGCCCTAGAGGGGAAAGCTCAAAACTTTTTTTTTTTTTTACATAAAGGACTTTAAGGATCACGGTGCCCATCGCAGTATTCCTGTCAGCTGCAAGGAACCCAGTGGAGTAAGGAATCTTTCCAATTTTGGATCTGAAAAGGTCACAGGGACAAGAAGACCAGAGACTAAAAAAAAAAAAAAAAAAAGAGACCTGACCAAACCTAGAAACTCTCCCACAACCTTTAACCTCGCCTTAGTGTTTAACGACGCGGGCCCACTTTCCTGCACTGAGGAATTTGAACCATTGTCAAAAAACACCGCAATATAACCTCTTTTCTGCTACTAACCTGTGTGCATTACTCTGACCTACCTGCAGTTGTGTCCTCCTGCACTTTTCCTTTTTGCACCATATAGCGCAAGGTACCCGGTGCGGCTTACACGATCTACCACGCATAGCGATTCCCGAGCTTCAGTACTTTTTCACAAATTTTCTTCTTAAGTCTCTGATAGTGTACTGAGGGCCTGATTCATTACGGATCGCAACTGCGAATGCAATAGCGATTTCGCACGCAGTTCAACTGCGATAGCATGCGAGTTCATCGCGATCGCTAAAGTAACGCAGCACAACATAAGGATGCCCACTTTACCTTACACACATCCGTAATCTTTAGCAAGACTGCGACACCATCGGTACAATGGAGTACCATCGCAGCCTCACACACACTTGCACAGGCTCTGACCTTACTCAGGAATTGCTAACTTCAGTGCACGCTATCAGGCCTCAGGCTGCGTCCGGCATCGCAGTGGATAATTTATGCACGCCCCTGCAACGGCGTTCAAATGCACCGGCACGCCTACGTTCCCCCGACCACCCGTCCGTCACAACCCACAAACGGCACTTCCTGTCAATCACTCTGCGATGGGTCTGCGTAGTCACTGCGATCGCATTCCCGATCGCAGAGGCCGGCTCGTGCACTGTGATCCATACGCAGTACGTAACAATCGGAAGATTGCGTGCGTATTAGCAACTGCGTTCCTTTCTGAATCAGGCCCTAAGTCGCTAATAGTGACCTGAATTAGCAGACGAATGGATCGCGCAGACGATGTTCGGGAATCTGCGTATGCGCCGGACCTGTACTGCGCATTTGCAGTACGGGTATACGGTCTTGCACGCAGTTTGGCAGTAGACTGATGGTGACTGACATCTGCTGCCAATTCTGGGCGGGGAGAGGGCGGCCACGGCGTCCGCATCCCAAAATGGGGAGGGCTAAGAGGCCCGGATCTCCATTGGCTGACGGAGATTTCCTGGCCTCTTTTGTGCATCTGCGGAGGCCCCATGGGTCACTTAGCCGGACGAGGATCACGCAGATGATGCCTCCTGCTGCATTACCAGATTCGTGCTATCGCATGTTAGGATTAGTATGATCTGTCACAAAGGTATTAGTATAATGTAGCAGATTAAGCATAACGATATGCTACATGAGTCACTCGTGCAGGACCGTCTGTTTTTTTTTCGCCTTTTTACCCATAACGTGAACTTTTTTCCTGTATTTTGCCTCTAAATTCACTAATAAGTATTTAGGATTAGTATTTGTTTGGTGAAAAGCAATTGGTATAAAATAGCTCATTAAGATGCATATTGTAAGAAAAAGGCGGATGGCACGGTTAATTTGCAAAGTCTGTGGCCTGCCAAATGGGGCTATTGGTAAGTTTTAGGACAGGTGTGTGGATACATCTGCACAAAAATTCAAGGGGCCGCGTTGTACAAAATGTTAACTCAGCATACCCTTACTGAAGAAATTATAGCCATTCAACAATAAAAACCAAAAAAGTATATAAACGTAGAAATGAATACTTAGCATGCATTGGATAACAATGGAAATCTTGAATGCGCATATTATATTGCAAAAATATTACTATGTATATTAGGCCCATCTGTCTCCTAATATAGCCCCAAATCTTACCTTATATGCTTTCGTAATATCTCATATGCATCCACCATAAGTCCTAGAGTGCTTAATTCATTCTTACAAACTGTCACACAGTTAATGTGCCTATGTACAAGCAGCCAGATCCGAGCTAACAAGCCTATGTACAAGCAGTCAGATCAGAGCTATTGTACCTATGTACAAGCAGCCAGATCCGAGCTAATGTGCCTATGTGCAAGCAGTTTGATCAGAGCTAATGTGCCTATGTACAAGCAGCCAGATCAGAGCTAATGTGCCTATGTACAAGCAGTCAGATCAGAGCTAATGTGCCTATGTACAAGCAGCCAGATCAGAGCTAATGTGCCTATGTGCAAGCAGTTTGATCAAAGCTAATGTGCCTATGTACAAGCAGCCAGATCAAAGCTAATGTGCCTATGTGCAAGCAGCCAGATCAAAACTAATGTGCCTATGTACAAGCAGCCAGATCAGAGCTAATGTGCCTATGTACAAGCAGTCAGATCAGAGCTAATGTGCCTATGTACAAGCAGCCAGATCAGAGCTAATGTGCCTATGTACAAGCAGTCAGATCAAAGCTAATGTGCCTATGTACAAGCAGTCAGATCAGAGCTAATGAGCCTATGTACAAGCAGCCAGATCAGAGCTAATGTGCTTATGTACAAGCAGCCAGCTCCGTGCTATTGTGCTTATGTACAAGCAGACAGCTCCGAGCTAATGTGCTTATGTACAAGCAGACAGATCAAAGCTAACGTGCCTATGTACAAGCAGTCAGATCAGAGGTAATGTGCCTATGTACAAGCAGACAGCTCCGAGCTAATGTGCTTATGTACAAGCAGACAGATCAGAGCTAATGTGCCTATGTACAAGCAGACAGATCAGAGCTAATGTGCTTATGTACAAGCAGCCAGATCAGAGCTAATGTGCCTATGTACAAGCAGCCAGATCAGAGCTAATGTGCCTATGTACAAGCAGCCAGATCAGAGCTAATGTGCCTATGTACAAGCAGCCAGATCAGAGCTAATGTGCCTATGTACAAGCAGCCAGATCAGAGCTAATGAGCTTATGTACAAGCAGCCAGATCAGAGCTAATGTGCCTATGCACAAGCAGCCAGATCAGAGCTAATGTGCCTATGCACAAGCAGCCAGAGCAGAGCTAATGTGCCTATGTACAAGCAGACAGATCAGAGCTAATGTGCCTATGTACAAGCAGCCAGATCAGAGCTAATGTGCCTATGTACAAGCAGCCAGATCAGAGCTAATGTGCCTATGTACAAGCAGCCAGATCAGAGCTAATGAGCCTATGTACAAACAGCCAGAGCAGAGGTAATGTGCCTATGTACAAGCAGCCAGATTAGAGCTAATGTGCCTATGCACAAGCAGCCAGAGCAGAGCTAATGTGCCTATGTACAAGCAGCCAGATCAGAGCTAATGTGCCTATGCACAAGCAGACAGATCAGAGCTAATGTGCCTATGTACAAGCAGCCAGATCAGAGCTAATGTGCCTATGTACAAGCAGCCAGATCAGAGCTAATGTGCCTATGTACAAGCAGCCAGAGCAGAGCTAATGTGCCTATGTACAAACAGCCAGAGCAGAGGTAATGTGCCTATGTACAAGCAGCCAGATCAGAGCTAATGTGCCTATGTACAAGCAGCCAGATCAGAGCTAATGTGCCTATGTACAAGCAGCCAGATCAGAGCTAATGATCCTATGTACAAGCAGCCAGATCAGAGCTAATGTGCCTATGTACAAGCAGCCAGATCAGAGCTAATGAGCCTATGTACAAGCAGCCAGATCAGAGCTAATGTGCCTATGTACAAGCAGCCAGATCAGAGCTAATGAGCCTATGTACAAGCAGCCAGATCAGAGCTAATGATTCTATGTACAAGCAGCCAGAGCAGAGGTAATGTGCCTATGTACAAGCAGCCAGATCAGAGCTAATGTGCCTATGTACAAGCAGCCAGATCAGAGCTAATGTGCCTATGTACAAGCAGCCAGAGCAGAGCTAATGTGCCTAAGTACAAACAGCCAGAGCAGAGGTAATGTGCCTATGTACAAGCAACCAGATCAGAGCTAATGTGCCTATGTGCAAGCAGCCAGATCAGAGCTAATGTGCCTATGTACAAGCAGCCAGATCAGAGCTAATGTGCCTATATACAAGCAGCCAGATCAGAGCTAATGTGCCTATGTACAAGCAGCCAGATCAGAGCTAATGATCCTATGTACAAGCAGCCAGATCAGAGCTAATGTGCCTATGTACAAGCAGCCAGATCAGAGCTAATGAGCCTATGTACAAGCAGCCAGATCAGAGCTAATGTGCCTATGTACAAGCAGCCAGATCAGAGCTAATGAGCCTATGTACAAGCAGCCAGATCAGAGCTAATGATTCTATGTACAAGCAGCCAGAGCAGAGGTAATGTGCCTATGTACAAGCAGCCAGATCAGAGCTAATGTGCCTATGTACAAGCAGCCAGATCAGAGCTAATGTGCCTAAGTACAAACAGCCAGAGCAGAGGTAATGTGCCTATGTACAAGCAACCAGATCAGAGCTAATGTGCCTATGTGCAAGCAGCCAGATCAGAGCTAATGTGCCTATGTACAAGCAGCCAGATCAGAGCTAATGTGCCTATATACAAGCAGCCAGATCAGAGCTAATGTGCCTATGTACAAGCAGCCAGATCAGAGCTAATGATCCTATGTACAAGCAGCCAGATCAGAGCTAATGTGCCTATGTACAAGCAGCCAGATCAGAGCTAATGAGCCTATGTACAAGCAGCCAGATCAGAGCTAATGAGCCTATGTACAAGCAGCCAGATCAGAGCTAATGAGCCTATGTACAAGTAGCTAAATATCACTGTAAACTTGGTTAGATAGTACCATCATATGATCAATTCATTATGAAAATAGTTTGCAATTTAATAACTGTCTGCCTGAAAGCTGGACCTGTTACAAAATTACCAATATGTACAGTTCTGTCGGGCGGCACTCACGCAACAATCCAGTCAGTGTCCCTGGTGCCCCCCGTAGGCATTCACCAGCGGGGAATCCACAATACTCCAAGGAAGTGGCGGCACTCAGGTCTTATAATCAGGTGAATAGTCACAGGTAATCCACCAACGTTTCGATGTTTATTACATCGTTGTCAAGGTACAATGAAATAAAAACAGCTCACCTTTTAAACCACCACCATCACTGCGTGTGTCTCTGGCGTCGCAGAACTGGAGCTAGAGGCCCTCACATGACGTCAGTACACCGGGACTGTTACCATAGAAACTATAAACAAATACACGTGACAAATTACCCAAACAGCAGATACAACTGCCGGAATAATTATGTATCTAAAACAACTGCATATTATGTAAACATATTAAAGAGCTTTATAGAAAAAATATTTTGCAAACCAAGAGAGAATACAAATATCGGCATGTGTCAAATGTACAGTCAGGTGCATAAATATTGGGACATTGACAGAATTTTCATATTTTGGCCTCTATTCACCACCAGAATGGCTTTGAAATGAAACAAACAAGATGTGCTTTAACTGCAGACTTTCAGATTTAATTTGAGGGTAATTACATCCAAATCAGGTGAACGGTGTAGGAATTACAACGGTTTCTATGTGTGCCTCCCACTTTTTAAGGGGCCAAAAGTAATGGGACTATCAACTCAAAAGCTATTTCATGGACAGGTGTGGGCTATTCCCTCGTTATTTCATTATCAATTAAGCAGGTAAAAGGTCTGGAGTTGATTCTAGGTGTGACATTTGCATTTGGAATCAGTTGCTGTCGACTCTCAATATGAGATCCAAAGAGCTGTCACTATCAGTGAAGCAAGCCATCATTAGGCTGAAAAATCAAAACAAACCCATCAGAGAGATAGCAAAAACATTAGGTGTGGCCAAATCAACTGTTTGGAACATTCTTAAAAAGAAAGAACGCACCAGAGAGTTCAGCAACACCAAAAGACACGGAAGACCACGGAAAACAACTATGGTGGATGACAGAAGAATTATTTCCCTGGTGAAGAAAAACCCCTTCACAACAGTTGGCCAAATCAAGAACACTCTCCAGGAGGTAGGTGTATATGTGTCAAAGTCAACAATCAAGAGAAGACTTCACAAGAGTGAATATAGAGGGTTCACCACAACATGTAAACCATTGGTGAGCCACAAAAACAGGAAGACCAGATTAGAGTTTGCCAAACAACATCTAAAAAAGCCATTACAGTTCTTGAACAACATCCTATGGACAGATGAGACAAAGATCAACTTGTATCAGAGTGATGGGAAGAGAAGAGTATGGAGAAGGAAAGTAACTGCTCATGATCCAAAACATACCACCTCATCAGTGAAGCATGGTGGTGGTAGTGTCATGGCTCGGGCATGTATGGCTGCCAATGGAACTGGTTTCCTTGCATTTATTGATGATGTGACTGCTGACAAAAGCAGCAGAATGAATTCTGAAGTGTTTCGGGCAATATTATATGCTCATATTCAGTCAAATGCTTCAGAACTCATTGGATGGTGCTTCACAGTGCAGATGGACAATGACCCGAAGCATACTGCAAAAGCAACCAAAGAGTTTTTTAAGGCTAAAAAGTGGAATGTTATGCAATGGCCAAGTCAATCCCCTGACCTGAATCCGATTGAGCATGCATTTCACTTGATGAAGACAAAACTGAAGGGAAAATGCCCCAAGAACAAGCAGGAACTGAAGACATTTGCAGTAGAGGCCTGGCAGAGCATCACCAGGGATGAAACCCAGCGTCTGGTGATGGTTATGCGTTCCAGACTTCAGGCTGTAAATGCCTGCAAAGGATTTGCAACAAAGTATTAAAAAGTGAAAGTTAGATTTAGGATTGTTTAGTTTGTCCCATTACTTTTGGCCCCTTAAAAAGTGGGAGGCACATATAGAAACCGTTGTAATTTCTACACCGTTCACCTGATTTGGATGTAATTACCCTCAAACTAAATCTGAAAGTCTGCAGTTAAAGCACATCTTGTTTGTGTCATTTCAAAGCCATTGTGGTGGTGAATAGAGGCCAAAATATATAAATTATGTCAATGTCCCAATATTTATGCACCTGACTGTATATATAAAATATATTGACTATTTTACATAAAACAATGAAGACCAAGGGACTCGTTCACTCCATGTGGTGATAGGGTACCACACATATTAGTAATTTCGATGAACGATCACCACCCCTCACTGAAGAATGGATGTGATCGTAAATCATATAACACAATGCTGCCAAGCCATGACCCGCCTGTACAAAATGCCGGGCAAACGGCTGGTCACTTTGACCTGTACTCAATGCACATCTAATGGCTGAACGATGGAGGGCCATATGTTCCCTGAGGGTTCTGTCAGTTTTCCCGACATAACACAACCCGCAGGGACACGTTATCGTGTAAACAATGAATTTAGTGGTACAAGTAACTCTATGATGAATAAAGAATCGTTTACCACTAAATGGATGGCAAAAGGTTTCACCAATTGTCAAGTACCGACATGTTAAGCAGTTAAGGCATCTGAAACACCCTTTCTTCAATTGTAGACCTGTGACTATTGTCCTGATTATAAGACCTGAGTGCCACCGCTTGCTTGGAGTATATATATATATATATATATATATACATATATATATATATATATATATATATATGTAGCTGATGCACTCTCAGGTTAGAGACTGAGGACCTCATTCAGAGTCGGTCGAAGCGGCGGAACGGTCGTATGGGAAAAGGGGTCGGATATGCAAATGATTCCCTCGCAAGTTGCGTCCCTAAGTTCGGATCGGTAGCTGGCCGACCAAGGGGAGGAAGCGGTCGGAATACAAAAAAATACGGCCCCTTCTCGTGCGCATTACACATCATCTCCAGGCATATACGGATTAATCGAGACCATCGGAACTGGTCGTAGAGCTTAAGGTTGACCATACCCTGTCTTAAGCTCTACGATCATGTCAGTGTAAAAACCTCCCATGTCACATGTGCTATGATGCTACTTTGTTAATTATGCACTCCCATAAACCGTATGCACTCCCATAAAATGCCGTTCGCATAATTAGGCACGCCTGCGTTCGGATCTCCACTCCCCCGTTTTCAAGCACCTTCCCCTGTTACCACCCACAAACGCCTCATTCTGTCACTCAAACTACCGACCTGGCTGTGTTCAAGGAGAGAGAAATTTCTGATCGCAATAGCTAGTTTGCGCACGTGCATTGCGGACTTTACGCATGCGCAGTATAGCGAATATTGGTGGCGGACGACCGTGCGGCCGCTTCGACCAACTCTGAATGAGGTCCTGAGTACCGCTGACTTAAACGTTTTCCTCTCAGAAGCACAGAATGCACAGAAGTAGCCACAGACGCAGGAAGTCCCTGATTAAGCAGTTTCCCAATGTGCCGGCCAAAAGAGAAGAGCTCATGAAACCTGGGTTATGTGAGAGAGCGAAAAAGGGTGAATTCTTGTGATCATAAATGGGTAATTAATCACAAATTCTGTTTACGGGCCGCTGGCTTGTACATTTCCTTTTCACTGAGAACTTGGATACAGAACAAATCAAATGCCAGAAGAAAATGAATTGTTCCTGGACACCGCTAGCCAACCTGTACGTGATTGATTTGCAGATGGAGGTTGTGTTGTAGTAACGCTCGCTACTCATGTGACATCGGAGGGGTAAACAAAAGGCGGTTTTTAGTGGCTGCATTGCTGCTTACGGCAACTTAACTTTATCAATTTACATTATTACAAAGAATGTCATTAGTATTCACACTGTGCTAGCTGCAGTGCTATTACTGCGATGCTTACGCTGCTACTGCTAAGAGTTTTATATTACTGTACATCTATTTACTACCAGGTACCTCTTCACTACGGGATGCAGTTATGAGACCGGCGGCAGACACTGTAATCCCGGCAAGGGATTTAAAATAGGCATCGAAATACTGACGCCTATGTTAATCCCGACACCGGAATGCTGAGAGGACGCCGGAACGATCGTACTCTGCCGGGGATGAGTAAACACTTAGCCTGGGATGGGAGGGATAGGTTTAGGGACCCCCGGGGGGACTTAGGGTTAGGCAACCCCCCGAGGAAGGTTAGGGTTAGGCTAGGGGAAGGGGGGTAGGTTTAGGCACTAGGGGGGAGGTTAGGATTAGGCAGTAGAGGGGGAGGTTAGGGTTAGGCACCCCTAAGGGAGGATTAGGGTTAGGGGGGGAGGGGTAGGGATAGTATACTCACCTGCGCTGTCGGGATTTTCACCCATCGGGCTGCCGGCATCGGAATTTGAACCGCCGGGCTGACGTCCGGTGGTCATTCATACTGATCCCCTTCACTACTGGTGGTATACTGTACTGCACTGTGTGATCAGTATATAGGACAACACCTATACAGTAGACAATCCCGCACCTTTCAAATCATTAGGTTTAAGACGGAGGGGGTCTAAGCAGATCTATGTTATGTCTGTCTGGAAACTACATAGATCTTCTTGGCTGAAATAGTTTAAGCTAACAACTCCAGCCAGCTTCATATAGTTATAATTACTAGGCTTCCTACGCAGGAGCAAATAGGTAATGTGTTAAGTGTCTGACTTTGGTACATGAGGTTGGGTGTTAAAATCCCCTGCATGGTATGTTGAGCATTGTGTATTTTAAAAACAGGAGGATTTTAACAAAAAGTAACAGTATGGGAGGTTTGGTGTTCGGATCCCTTGGCGTACTAAAAGTAAGAATACTAAATATCTATCTACCTATATAATATATATATATATTTATTAATATTTATTATTAAGTTTCTTTTATAGTGCAGCATATTCCGTTGCGCTTTACAATTGGAATCAACATTAACAGAACAAAACTGGAGATGTAACAGACAGACATAAAGGTAAGAGGGCCCTACTCGCAAGCTTACAATCTACAGGGAAATAAGTGTCGATACACAAGGATAAGTGCTACATATTGCCAATTGGTCAAGCCAGATTGCAGAGGTTATAGTAGGCGAAGGCTGTATAAGCGTGAGAATATGTAAGATTACTGGTGTTTTTGCTGTATGGCTGTGTATGACAGCCTTGTTGCTGGGCGGTTTATAGTGCCGGCTGGTCAGATGTTTGGTAGAGCCAATGACATTGCTTGAGGGAGTGTCGGTTAATCAGTATATATTGGCTCGTTTGCATGAAGACAGTCTCTTTGGTTATGGATCTTTGAAAAATGATCAGGCTGAGTAGCTTTACCTTTCATACATGTTGTCCACATTGTATTCACCTTTTACCATGTTCCTTCTTTGTCCCCCCCTTTTTAATTTTACCTCAGTGTATTAGCTTTCATACCACCGTTCCCCTGCCAAGCTTCCCCCTCCCTCCTTATATAGTTTTCACATGTTATTATATTCTTATGGTTCATTCACCTACTCTGTTTTCCCCCGGGCTGCGCTGCACTTTCTCACCCTGAAGCATGTCAGCTCACTCCCCCGTTGCATCCACGGGAGCCCCCACTGTTGGGCTCCTGTCCGCGCACTCCTGTGCCTCTCCCCCTGCCTCCCTTCCTTACCAGCCATTGCTTCATTGGGGCTGCACGGTCTCCTGACGCTTTCCGGGCTTCCGCGGTGGCACCCAAGTGCCAGCCTCCCTTACCTTCTTTTGCCCTCTCCCGGGGCTGCGCGGTCTTCCTACTAAGCAGCCCCATCAAGTCACCCTCCCGCCTTTGCAACGGGAGCTTCCTCTGCCGCGGCTCCCGCTGCGCACTCAGAAGGTTATCTCCTCCTCCTCTCTGGTGGTGTGCGCCATTGCGCATCCCCAGACAATGTGTCTTGGCCCCATTCCATCCCTGGTCCCGGCGCCTGCCCTAATGGCAGGTCTGGCGGCCATCTTAGCACCCGCCGACCATTTTGCAGAGCGGTGCTCTTCAGCACCGCTCATTAAGCTCAGCATCCGGCCACCCTTTATAACCCCACTAACACTTTGTTTCTCAATCATCATGCCTCCAGCAGGCACATCCCTCCATCCTCGAACCTCCCTCCCTCCCCCCACTCCTCTGTCACCTCCTCTCCTCATTCTCCCTGTTCTGGGGACTTTGCATCCCTTTTCTATATTCACCCATTATACTCTGTCTTCTCCCCTCCTTACTTCACCCAATTTTTCTCTTTTCCCCTTTACTGTCTCCTCAACTCCCTCCCCCCTCCCCCCATTTTTTTTTTCTCTCCTCTCCACCTCCTTCACCCTCCAGCTTCTCACTCCTCTATGCAGCCCCGCTTCCTTAGCGGTGCCTCCTTTGCTTTTTTCCTCACATGTTCCCTGTAGTTGCAGGTTGCGTTTTGCGGGAAGAGACTGGGAATAGACTCGGACTTGATCGGCTGATGACCCTGTACGCGTCGAGGCGGCGGCTGCTCCGCATGAAAGCCTTATGGAGGAGACTCTGGGACCACCTGGTTCGGTTGCAGATGATGTTTTAGTGGGAAGAGTGTTGGGAGAAGACTCAGACTCCAGCAAGTGATGACCCTGCGCGTGTCAAGGAGGCCCCAGCGGTCAAGACTGCGGCTCCTCCGCGTGTAAGCTTTGTTTGAGGAAGTTTGTGGACCACGTGGTTCTGGCGAGTATGATTGTTTCACACGTTTGTTGACTTCAATTCTTACTTTCAATTTTCGTTACCTGGCACGTCCACGTTAAGTGGCAAGAGGGTTGCGCAGCGTTTATTCAAGAGTTTAGGTGATAATGGCAGGAAGGAGTATGACGCAGGGTATTAGGGGTTAGCATAAGTAAACGGACATTGGGCGAAATCAGTTTCTCTGCGCGGTTGCGCTTCAACAAGTAAAAAGCGCAAAGTTACATTTGTATGATTTGCTCGCTCTCTTATGTGATGTAGTAAGGTGATTCAGGTTAAGAAGATGAGCGCCATGGGTGAGTCAAATATTTTACTATAATATTGCTTTAAATGCATGATCATCTTCAAAGAATGCTATTGGGTGAGTGGGCTGATGAACATTGGGTATTTTATTGATACATCTGTTTTGTATGTTACCTGTTTGTCCAGTTCCTCTTTGGCATGGGGGGATTTTTGATGCCCTGTTTGGGCGGAGTTTCAACGGTTGGGTGGTATGCCTTTTGGGATTTAAAGAGGCTTAGGTTTGGTTGCAGTAGTGTCGACCCTCTTTGGTCACGGGGCTGCCCGCATAGCTTATTCTGCTGATAAGTCTTGTGTTTGGAGGTGTTGAGAGGCGGATGGTCACCTGTTATGATTCCTGAGGCTCTCGGGGGTCGGGCTGGTCGTTTGTTTTCTCCTGTCGCTTCTGCGTGGGTGAGCTACGGGCCTAGGATTGCCGACGATAAACTGAGCTTAGCTCCCGAGGTTAGCTTCAAGGAAGCCAGCTAGGGCTCAGTCACCATGGTTTGGCTAATTTTCTGTGGTTATACTAAACTGGGGGTAGAAATTTTATGGCAGTTACAAGGTTTTCATGTAGATTACTTTTGTGCATTTGTTGAGAGGAGGGCACCCTGTAGCTTACGTTCTGTCAGGGTTCATTAATGACTTTTACGGGCCAATTGGAGCGGAGGTATTGAGGGGGCGGATGGGGGTTCCTTTTCCTCGTTCTCTCTTGCAGGATCTCTGTAACTTTCGGTGGAGTGGTTCCCACGCAGGTGGCGTGTTAGTGTCCAGTTCAGTGCAGCATTTCTCCTAGGCATGTAGAGTTTTGTTAATTATGACATCCCTGTAGGTCCTTTCAGAAAGGACCTACAGGGATGTCAAAATTTGTCAAATTTTGGTTCTAGGATGCGGTATGGGTTACGGTGCCCTGATGGTTTCGGTGGATTCTGGGTAGGTTTTTAAGTTTGTGGTCTTACTAGTCTGTGCTATTCATAGTAGTTTCAGTGGTTCGCAGGTGTTTTGGGGGAAAAATATTGTTTGCCTGTTGGGTTGTACGGTTTCCTGTGCCTATTTTGAGAAATCCAGATTTTTAAGCAATGGTGTGCTCATGCTGGCTCTAGTCAGGCTGATTTAGCGCATTATCTGGTTACCTTCTCTGCCTAGGTTCAGGAAGGAGTGACGTCACTTCGGACCTCCTCTTTTCTGCTCAGGCAACTTTTCTGATTCGGGGGTTTCCAGTTACATATGACATGATGGTAGGTCACGTTTACAGTTATAGTTTAGAGATCGAGTTGGTCGTGATAACAGGAGGTCGTTTTGTTAGTGACTAGATTGTTTCAGTTGCATTGTCACATTGTGGTTTGATTAACGGTGGGCACAATCGGTAGTGAGCGCGGGTTGTTAGTTTATTGTATCCTTTAATTTAGCTTTCTATATCTTCCCATGGTTCGTTTCTGTATCTAGGTCAGGGAGCAGACCAATGCCGGGGAGATCCAGCCGTATCATCATGTTTGTTGTAGGCTTGGGGCAGTGAGACACTCCGTGGCTAGACCGGTTTTTCTGGTTCAATTTAATGGCAGTCGCATTTGGCTTTGACCTTCAAGGTAAATTATTGAGGTAACTGTTCACCAGTGCAGCTGGCTCGTCCCGGTGTTTGCCCCCTAATTCTGATGGGATTTTTCTGCGCGGCTACTTGGATTCGGGTTTAGTGCGAGGTAGGTCTCACAAGTTATTTGTTGTTGTTTGGAGCTGTTCCCAATTGTCGTGGCCATGACCTCTGGTCTGTGCGATGGAGTTGTTTGACTTATTAATTTCTGGTGCGATAAAATTGGGTTCAGTTCATGCCATCAACAACTAAACACAGCTGTAAATTTTTGTTTTGCGTTGCTGCATCATTTATGTGGTGCTTTTCGGTGTCGGAGTTTTAGATTTTAACATACAGTTGGCGCTGCGGTTTTCTCGTCACAATGACGCTGCGAAATATCCGTCTGCTTGACAAACCGTACGAGTTGATAATGTTCAGCCATCTATTGAGGGTAAGTATTAGAATATTTGCTTTGCTCCTTTGTTTGGATCCATTGGCTACAAGGCGGTCCAATGATCTCTTGGTGGCGGCGCCAATCGGGGTATCTCATACGATTGGGAGATTGAGAGTAGTCATGGCCCAACCCAGTCATTTATGGTTGATACGCCATTACAAGTTGGATGTTAGGGGTCCTCCGTTTGCGTCATCCCGAGGCGGCCTATTTGACATGAAGTTTTTAAAAGTGGTTATATCAAGGGGTAAGAGAATACTGTCATGTATGCTACTGTGTTGAGAAGGTATGGGGGCCTCCAGTATACACGTATCATATGATTATCGCATATACAATTTTCTCAATCAGTGTGTGTCTCCTGCAGAAGGAAGATAGTTTTCTTTGCTCAACATTCTTAGGTTTATTTGCCCGGCACGTCCTTCGGTGCATTAGGGGTGGAGTCCTACGGGTGAGGCGCAAGGGTGTTTACATTCCAATCTTATCCTGCTGTACAAATTGTAGTTTGCTATAATTTGCACGGGGTTTGGTTGGGTGAGGTTCGTCTGCTTCAGCTTTTGGTACTCAATTCTTGCAAATTAGGGCAGCTATTGGCGCAGCATTTACGGGGCATCTCGCGTCCATGCAGATTTTAGGGTGTTGAAAGTTAGCTGGCTATGAGACGTATACGTAGGATAAGTTATAGTTGCGCACCTGGCGCCACCCTGAAACGTTGTTTACCAGCCAATCGTTGAACGTCTAGCGTTCAACAATTGGGGGGTTGTGAAGGGATTTTTACATTTTCCCTCCCGGGAGCCTTGATCTGACCCAATTTGGTTCACGGGTAGGTTTTTTAGTTTTTCCTCTTCACGCGGGTTATCGGTTTCCCCTATAATGCATCCCTGCTAGGTAGTTGCTATGTGTTTTTCTCAAAGTTGTGTTGGGATGGTTGAGTTTGGTGTGGTAATCATGGTTCAGAATGTTGTTATCACAAGAATTGCTGCAGTTGACAGGATGGTGGGCTTGAGGGACCTGCTTACAATTTCGGGCTGGAGTAGTTAAAATTTTCGTGTATGATCCTTGGTGGGCACATTGGGTGTGTTTGGTGAGTGGGATTGCCTGTATAGAACAGTGACATGGTGCAGCTGAAAGGTGTGGAGTTCGATTGTTCGTGGCGAGAGTATTATTGGAATATAGGCCATACGGTAGGAGTGTTTGGTCGAAATGATGCCTCGTTTTTGACTTGGATAGTGGCGCTTAAAGATGGTGTGTTGGTCAGGGCGAGACTAGGATGAATGTGTCAGTAAGCAGTCATGCTGTGTCGCTGGGTAGCTTGGTTCTGTGTCATAGCTTTTGTTGGAAATTCAGCTTGGAAATTTTCTTTCTGGTCGGAAGGCATCTTATTTGGCCTTGGTCTCTGTGCATGATAAGGATTTGTTGTTCTAGGGCTCGGTCGTTTTGGGTGGCGGGCCAGTGTCCTTTGGAGTCTGGCTTTGGCCGGAATATGCTGCAGCTCAGTGGCTTTATGTGGTGTAAAATAACTTTGTGGGGGCACTTGCCCTCGATGAACCTGGCAAATTTGTCCTTCTCCGTGTGGAGGAACCCGGGCGCTTTTATGTGCATAAGCGTCTCGGATTGGCCCAGGGGGGAAGTGAGACCCTCGCATCGTTAGTGCGTCTTGAGGGGGGACGTTTCAGTCGTTCCCCGAGTATTTGAGTGAGGAGAAAGCTGGAACTGAGGCTGCAGAGTCTCTTGCCACCCTGGTTAGGTTAATTAATTATAAATAAAAGCTGTGACCTTGTAGCCAAGCTCTTGTTGTCTGTGTCGTTATTTATTAGTTTAAGTAAGTAAGCTATGCAAGGTTGTTAAGGGTTAGAAGCAAATAACCAATGTATTATCTTATTGGTGAGCAGTATGATCCAGTCACACAAGAAAGTTGGCCTAGGGTTAGGAGGATGTGAAAGTGAAGAAAGAGAAAATATATGAGGTTATGGGGTATATGTATCAAAAAATGTGAAAAGATCATGTTTCTTTTCGCCAGACATCGTGTATCTTTTCGCTTTTTTGATTGTCAAATGTATCATGTTTTTTCTCCAAAAATGGAAAAGTGATAAACCCCCTGAATTGTGATAATTTTCACATTTTTGTTTTCGAATTAGATAATGGGAAAACAACTGCATAAATGATTTTTTCATGTTCAGATAAAAAAAAATAACAACTGCGCATGCTCTGTTTCAGTTTTGGACATGCGCAGTGAACGGTAGGTGACGTTCTGCGTGAGTGAGGAGCGGAATTCTAGTGGTTCATCAAAATAAAGGAATCCCTTGATACTAGATTTCCCCTCCCCTTTAGTTTCTCCTGATTTTCCCTGCAAAAACTTCTACTTTTCTTCTATGGGTCATATACTGTGTATGTATGTGTGTGTGTGTGTGTGTGTGTGATATATATATATATATATATATATTTTGTCAAAGCTGGATAATTGGCTGAGACAAGATCAGTTTAAAATTGAAGCGTGCGCGACACCATCTTGCGAATGGCAGCTAGACTCCATTTTAGAAGCAAGAATCTGCAAGACGCCATTTTGCGACCAGCGTCACTTTAAGTTACAACTCACGAGCTAAGAACAGATGGCAATGTTTTTGATAATCTAAATAGAATAGACAATGCACCAGAAACTGTGAGTGTTCTACATACAAATTGGGAATCCCTGTTGGCAATTGTAATACAATCCAGGCATTGATCTACACAATTGGATTTGTCTGAATCCAAACAGGTTTTAGTTTAATACCTAGACAGGATGGTTTAGTCTCACAGCTGGAAGTCATATATATAAATATGTTAAGTCCATCATAGATGGAATCTCATGCATAAACACCACACATTACGCACAATTGAGCTGCTAACATGACGCCCAGTAGCGAATGCACAATTATTAGCATCATGCGATTGCATCTTTCACCATTTCACATACACACATTATGCTTAAGACCCCGAATGAAAATACCGTTTATTAGCTTTATGCGCACGCATCTGCCCCAAGTTAACTAGCGTCCTTATATCAAACCCCGAATACTCACACATTACATATTCACACATAAGGTTTAATAAGCTTTAAATGTATGATTTAAGTTGGTTCAGTTAGTTTAAATGCTGAGAGATAAAGATATTTGATAACTAAGGTATTATACATGCTAAACAAGTCGTGTTTTGTTTTGTACTGATGCGTACTCTTTTTACAGTATTCCGGTGTTATCGGTGGGGAGATCGCATCATGCATTCTCGAGTTATGGATCGCAACAAAATGTATATTTCATGAACAACTGTTAGGATGTTGCAGGGGGAGGGAAGGGAGAGATCCCCAGTTGTTAGAGGCAGGAGAGTCTATTTGAACCAGCCTGTTAAATGCTCTGTAACAGATGCTTCTCCCCTGAGAACCAATGACATCAGCAACAAACTTCTCTATTGTCCTGTTTCTTCTGGGGGGGTATAAATATGTGTGCTCAAACGCTGATTCTTAGTCTTCGTGCTGAATGCTGAATGACGAGGGGTCTCTTGCTGATGCCTATCTTCGGGTCTGGAAGCGCTGCGTATGTATACTGTACTTGGGTCTGTATAATTTCCTTTGCACCTAAATTGTGTCTGGATCAATTGCGTGTAACTGTCTGAACTTTTACTTGAATAACACTTTGTGCTTTGGAACCACAGATTCCAGGTCTAAGTCTTTATTTACTGTATGACTGCGTACGCAAATTAGCGTCATCCTTAGAGGTTTATAGGAAGGGTTTTAGAAGGTATAGGCAGGAGTATATAGAGGTTAATTTTAATATTCTCAGATGGGGGCTCATCGAGTGAAGTCACTTACCTGCTCACATGGTACATGCGGCTATCGATATTTCAGCAAAGGGTGGAGTGGCCACATGCAGGGTTTTCCTGCAACCGCTTTGTGCTGAAAGATCGCTATCCGTCTCTGTGTGAATCAAGGAAGCTGACTAGAATCCAGGGACAAGAGAGGAAAAAGTTTGTTTTCCTCTGTTGATAGAACCTTACGTTTAAAGGGGTGCCGCAGTACTGAGTACGCGGCTAAGTCGCAGGTTTGCGCATAGCAAAGACGCACTTTTGTGTACGCAGCTAAAAGTTATCATACGGTTGTGTGTGGTAGTTGCATTACTGTGCATGCGACTGGTCGCACAATAGCGTATATGTACTTCCGGTTGTGCTGCCACATGTTTGAACATTTTTTTTATTACCAATATCTGGGTTAACGTGTATTTTTCTGTGCAGGAAAAAGTGTGTAACAGTGAGTGTATTGTTGGTAGGGGTAACTTGTTCCCTACAGTTAAAGGTACCGTATGACCTTTAAGGGCTAAGTGCTAGTCGCTCGGTAAGCAGCTTACCGTTCTACACACAGTAGCAGGTGTACATGTTGTCTTTGTTGTAGAGAGGTGCGTGAGAGTAGCCGACATATAAACTCTCATAGGTGTGGAAGTTGCCTTACTAAATCTTATCCGGGTGTGGAAGTTGCCTTTTTTAAATCTTATCCAGGTGTGGAAGTTGCCTTACTAAATCTTATCCAGGTGTGTGGGCGCCGACGACTTAAGGTAGCGTCGTGGAGAGTATTGCCGGCAGTTCACGCTCACCTCCCCCACCTTATGTGGATGGAGGTGCAAGTACAGTTACCAAAAATACCCATAAAAGTGTAACAAGCAATTTGTACCCTCTCTTAAGCAACTATAAAGAAAATGTTCATGATGTGGATGATGAGCCTATTGTAATGTCTGCCATTTCCAATGCTGTGCAGATGATAGATGCTGCATCACCACAATGACGAGTGGTGCCGCCATCTCCATCGGTAACAGCAAGGGAAGTGTTAATGCCCTTTTGCACCCATAGAGGAAGTTGTTAATACCATATGCAGCAGCAGCAGACTAAACCCCCAGCCAGGTAACCAGGTCAAAGGTAGCAGCGCTACCGGTCTGCATCCCATTCGGACAATAACTGTTCCAAATGGAAATGCAGATGCGAACGGTATAGTGCCCACGAGGGAAGTAGTAATGCATTGTCCTTGGACAAGAGCAGAACTAAATTCCATCATAAATGATTTCACCGATCCCAAAAAGGAATTAGCCAAATGTCAAAGATTTTTGAGAAATTTGGGTAGTTCACATGAACCCACTAATAAAGATTGGCGTGTGGTGTTAAGGGCCTGTCTACCACGCAATACCGATGTGACAAAATTTATCACGGATTGTGTATTGGATGGTGACGTTCCCTTAACAGATCAAGTAAACCAAGGTAACTTTTCCCGCATTGTAACTCAATTGGGTGTATATTTTCCAGTAGTAGTTAACTGGAACAAAATTTTCACCATTAAGCAGAAGGAGAGTTTAAAAACCCGGGTTCAGACCTCACAACCTGGCTGGAGGGGTCTCACAATAGATACACTCATAGAATCTGCCATAGAACATGATAAAAATATCACAAAGAAGAGAGAGAGACCCAGAGTGAAAAACTAATGGCTGTCAGTATCCAAGCTCTGGAGGGAATGACAATAACATCACAGCCAACCTACACACCTGCACCCACACACACACCTGCACCTGAACAGTTACACGTCCTCACCAATCCCACACCACAGCAAACACATCCTACCCCACATATCATACACAACCACAGGCCTCATACTACCCACAAACTTCATACCTCCCACAATACCCTTATCCTCCATATCCTTACCCATGCCCACCACCTTTCCTTCTTGCTCAACTCCCACAACAATCCTTTCATCCAACCCGTTCAAAAACATGTTTTAACTGTCATCAAGTGGGACACGTAAGTAAGTACTGCAAAGTGAAGAACACCACACATGAACATGGGTTTCCCATGGGTTCATAGGTAACGCCAGTATCTTCTCCCAGGCCTTATATGACTATTTACAATCTGTTCAACCTATCAATGGATCTGTTCTAATGTAAAATGTGGATGATTTATTGTTGTATTTTAGGTCATGTTTAAATGATATTAAACTGTTTTGCTTTATCTCCCACTCACAGGACACAAGGTTGATAAGGATAAACGGCAGCCATGCCAGGCTGAGGTCGACTACTCGGAATATTATCCAACCCAGTGGCACAGGCATTATTTAGAGAAGTAGCTATTAATAACAAAATTTAATTGCAGGAACCTGTATGCAGATACTATATCTCTAGAATTATTAAAAATGATAGGGGGACTTATTTTACAGGTGACGTTTCCAAGAACATGTGTAAGGTGATGGGTAACAACACTAAGATTATCCCAGACTGTCTTTTCCTTTATTTGCCCCCCTTTGAGATACTGTTCAAACAGGCAGCCTCATGTGAAAATATGATAATGAGGTTACTGTAAAGGGTCTCACGAAGATGAATGCGAATAACAGAAATTGAAAGTGTTATTAACTAACATATTTAATGCAAACTGTCATGATATCAAATCTGGAGAATTTGTTATGATCCAAATTTTTTTTAGCTCAGGTAGTTTGACTGATCGGTTTTTAAGGTCCGTATCTGACGATACTACATCTACAAAGGGTGGCCGAGGAAGATACGTGGGTCCATTCCACTCACTATAGGGAGGTTAACCAACCGGTGGAGATACAAGGCGGGGACAAGGCCGATAACGTGGACCTGTCGATTGCGAGCTTGTGCCGGAAGGATTAAAAAGGTGACGGTGAGATATCTGAGCTAAAGAAATGTGTAGATCAGTGTTTCCAGCAATGGAGTGGTCTGCTGTGGTCATCCTAGTTCTTTTTTTTTTTCAGAGTTTTTGTCATGATGATCTGTTTGGGGATACTCAGTGTCTGTGATGGAGGACCGATAAAGGAAATGTGAGCTGATGGCGGAGCTGATGGAGTGGAGTCAGGAGGAGGAGTGCAATGCCAATCAGGGGAGTGGCTGACCAATTTTAGTATTGTAATTGTTATGTTATTTGGGAAGAATACTTCCAGAAGTTATGACCCTCACACATGTTGAAATGCTTGGTACACGTAAAAAAAACACCATCACCATATCTTCACACACAATATGAACACAGAGGCAAAAGAAACATGATACCTGGTGATGTGCATAAAGCCACTCAGTTAATTAGTGAGACAACTGGCTTTCAAGTTTTAGTCGCACTTGATCCCACCAGAATTGCTCGGTGTACATAAAATTTTAGATATATTCACGAACTTGCTAAATTGATAGATAATATCACCGAGATGTACAATGACACATTCAGGTATACAGGGAGAGAATTGTAAGCGTACAAGAAAGAACTGGTGCAACACAGGCTAGTGTTGAATTATTTAACTGCTGTTACTGGAGGGTATTGCGTAACATTGGCCACCCAATTTGGAGTAAAATGTTGCACCTATGTCACCAATGATACCTAAGGAGGTGATAGACCGAAAGATGGATGAAATTCTGCAGCTAAAATGGGAGTTTCGTAAGAACCATAATGCTTCAGTGGCTGAAGTAGGGGAAAAGATAGAAGGATGGGTTTCATGGCTGAACCCAGTGAAATGGTTCTCAGGTCTAGGGGAATGGGTCCAGGAAGTGATCGCCAGCATAGGCAAATTCTTGATCCTTATACTGATTGTCATCATAATAATTGGCATATGCATCCGGTGTGTTCCTATTGTGTTGAAGTGTGGAAAATGTAAAAATAGAGTAAAACAAAAGAATGAAATCATGATGGTGGCCAGTATGAATACCGAGGTAGATACAGAACTGCATTACAACCCTAAGCTAGGAAATACCATAATTTAATGTATTATATCTAGCCATGTATTATTGAAATGTTATTTTTAAAACACCTCAGATAATGTAAAGTCTAAATTCCCCTTCAAGACTGCTTTTATAAGACTGGTGCATCCCCACACCTTTCACATGATCTTCCAAGATCCGCAGTGTGCGTATAATAGTAGTTTTATGTCCCCATCAAGAGACACATTATTGATGGATTAAGAACCACCTTGTGCCATCCCATAATAACACTAAATAATATGTAAATATAAGCCTAAATTAAATTCTAATAGCAGATTGTGATAGCATGTTGTTCGCTATCAAAGGGTGGACTGTCAAAGCTGGATAATTGGCTGAGACAAGATCAGTTTAAAATTGAAGCCTGCGCGATGCCATCTTGCGAATGGCAGCTAGACTCCATTTTAGAAACAAGAATCTGCAAGACGCCATTTTGCAACCAGCGTCACTTTAAGTTACAACACACGAGCTAAGAACAGATGGCAATGTTTTTGATAATCTAAATAGAATAGACAATGCACCAGAAACTGTGAGTGTTCTACATACAAATTGGGAATCCCTGTTGGCAATTGTAATACAATCCAGGCATTGATCTACACAATTGGATTTGTCTGAATCCAAACAGGTTTTAGACAGGATGGTTTAGTCTCACAGCTGGAAGTCACATTTGCATTGCAGTCTGAAACTGTGAGTGAGGAATGATGTGTGTATGTATTGTGACACAGTCAGATTAGGGGTCCCTCTCCTGGGTAGAGGTCTCCTTCCTTACACACACACAGCAGCAGGGAAGCAGCACACCAGTCTGGATGCGAGTACAAGCTGGTCGGCGCCAGTCTTTATTGTACAGTGTCAGAAATAACATAAAGAAAACATAAACATAAATCCTAGCCCTGTCGGGGCACTAACTTCACAGGTGGTTCCCTCACTACCAGAACCTGGCAGGGCCTAATGCCCTCACCAGCAACAAAGGCACAGCACAACACTCACAGTTAGGTTTTCAAGTGTCTCTGAGCAAACTCCCTGCCTGCTCTCCCAGGTGAGACACTCAGCCCTAAACACACAAGGCTTATATTGGCCACTCTCAGGTGGGAACCCTAACAAGCCTGTTACCAGGCTGCGAGAACCAAAACCTGGAGTGGCCGTGGGTGGAGCCCTCCCTCTCCTCTCACCCACAACCCCCAGGTCCCAAACCGGCTTTTCAAAAAGCCGAGACTCAAGCCTGCTACACTGCAGACTTTCTCCTGGGGGTTTAGAACACATAAGACAGGAATCTGGGACAAATGTACCTGCCACAGACCACTTTACCAGTGATCCTATCACATATCCCCCCCCTTTGTTTCGACCTGTGGGGCGGAACAACTGAAGCCCCCAAACAATGAACGCGTGACAACGCGTCTGCATTGGCCAGCTGGCTTCCTGGCCTGTGTTCCACTGCAAATTTAAAAGTTTGTAACGCCAAGAACCATCTCGTAATTCTCGCATTACTGTCCTTATTTTTGGACATCCACTTCAAAGGGGCATGGTCAGTGATCAATTTGAACTTTCTTCCAACCAAGTAGTACCTGAGAGCCTCTAATGCCCACTTTATGGCAAACGCCTCCTTCTCCACTGTGGCATAGTTCCTCTCATGTACATTCAACTTTCTGCTAAGATAGAAAATAGGGTGTTCCTCACCCTCCTTGTTCTGGGACAGGACCGCTCCTATACCTACTTCTGATGCATCGGTTTGTACTATGAATTCCCTTTCAAAATTAGGAGTCATCAGGACTGGTTGGGAACACAACGCTACTTTCAACTCCTGAAAAGCTTTCTCTGCCTCAGGACTCCATTCTACCATGACTTTTTGTTTACCTTTGGTCAGGTCAGTCAGTGGGACTGCCATGGTGGCAAAGTTGGGTATAAACCTCCTGTAGTACCCCGTAATTCCCAAGAAGGCTCTCACCTGCTTCTTATTCAGAGGCCGTGGCCAGTTTTGTATGGCATCAACTTTATTGAGCTGAGGCTTTATCAGGCCTCTGCCAATGGTGTATCCCAGATATTTTACTTCCTCCATGCCTAGACAACACTTTTTTGGGTTGGCTGTCAAACCTGCCTTATAGATGGAGTCCAACACTGCTTGTACCCTGGGTAAGTGATACTGCCAATCAGGACTATGAATGACCACGTCATCCAGATAAGCAGCCGCATACCGTCTATGGGGCCTTAGAATCCTGTCCATCATTCTTTGGAAGGTAGCAGGTGCCCCATGTAGCCCGAAGGGCAACATCTTGTACTGAAACAAGCCCTCTGGCGCTGAAAAAGCTGTCTTTTGTTTGGCGCTCTCGGTTAACGGTACTTGCCAATACCCTTTGGTTAGGTCAAGAGTGGTTAAATACCTTGCCGTCCCTAGTCTCTCAATCAGTTCATCCACTCTTGGCATCGGGTAGGCAACGAATTTTGAAACACTGTTCAACTTTCGGAAGTCATTGCAGAAACGCACACTCCCGTCGGGCTTTGGAATCAACACAATGGGACTTGACCATTCACTATGTGATTCTTCAATAACCCCTAACTCTAGCATATTTTTAATTTCTTTCGACACCGATTCTCTTTGTGCTTCTGGTTACCTATAGGGCTTTAGATTAACTTTAACCCCTGGGTCAGTGATGATGTCATGTTTAAAGACCGAGGTTTTCCCAGGTATGTCAGAGAACAGCACCCTATTTCTGATCAGAAACTCCTTGACCTCTTGTTGTTGAATTGCCGACAGGGTTTTTGCCACTGTCACTTTGGGAACTAAGGGCCCTGGATTTACTGGAGGGGCTCGGACGGCCGACAGTACCGTTCTATCTTTCCAGGACTTTAACAGATTTATATGGTATATCTGTTCCAGCTTTCTTTTCCCCGGCTGGTAAACTTTGTAATTGACCTGCCCCACTCTTTCTAAGATTTCAAAGGGCCCTTGCCATTTAGCCAAAAGTTTATTTTCCACAGTGGGAACCAATACTAACACTCTGTCCCCAGGAGCAAAGCTGCGTAACCAAGCATTGCGGTTGTATACCCTCTGCTGTGCCTGTTGAGCCTGTTCCAGGTGCTCTCTCACTATCGGCACTACCGCAGCAATTCTCTCCTGCATTTGAGAAACATACTCAATCACAGTTTTGTAAGGACTAGACTGCCCCTCCCATGTCTCTTTGGCAATGTCTAGTAACCCCCTTGGGTGTCTCCCATACAACAAGTCGAAGGGTGAAAACCTGGTGGAGGACTGGGGAACTTCTCTTATGGCCAACAATAAATACGGCAATAAGTAATCCCAATCCCTACCATCCTTGTCGACCACTTTCCTAAGCATGTGTTTTAACGTCTTGTTAAACCTCTCGACCAGCCCATCGGTTTGGGGGTGATAAACCGAAGTTCTTAACTGTTCGATTTTGAACAGGCGGCATAACTCTTTCATGACTTTTGACATAAACGGTGTACCCTGGTCAGTTAGTATCTCCTTAGGGATACCCAGCCTGCTAAAGACATGAACTAGCTCTCTGGCAGTGGTCTTGGTTGACGTATTGCGCAACGGGATCGCTTCCGGGTACCTGGTAGCATAATCCATTATGACCAGAATATACTGGTGTCCCCTGGCAGACTTCATTAAGGGTCCAACCAAATCCATCGCTATTATTTCAAACGGCACCTCTATAATAGGCAATGGAACTAGTGGACCCTTAAAATGTGGCCTGGGAGCATGATACTGACACTCAGGGCAGGATGCGCAAAAGTCAGATACCTCTTTATGAAGCCCGGGCCAGAAAAACCTCTGCATTATTCGCTCAGTGGTTTTCTCTACCCCTAGATGGCCTACCGTTATATGACCATGGGCCAGATCCAACACTGTTCTTCTGTAGGCTTTGGGAACTATTAGTTGTTCCACAACATCTTCCCCCTTCTTAGTTACCTGATATAACAAATCCTGCCACATTGCCATGTGGGGATAGGACAAAGGACTATCAGGGTCTACGGGTTTACCATCAACTACTTTTACATTCTCCCTGGCTTTTACCAAAGTAGGGTCATTCAACTGCTCCACGGCAAAGACCTCTCTTCTGACCTCTAAATCAGGCAGACGATCATCTGGCCCAACAACACTTCCCACCTCAATGGGAGGCACATCAGTTGGCGGGCCACCGTCACGCTCCGCATTCTCTAGTTCGCCAATCATAGTAGAAAAAGGGAATAACTCTGACTCAGAAGAAACTCCCTCCTCCACTACATCGACAACCTTCTCAAATGGATCGGGGTTGTTCACCTCTGGAACAAAACGGCTTTCCCACAACTTAAAGAAGTGAGCAAAGTCTCTCCCCAATATTGCATCGTACATCAGACCATGCACCAAACCTACAGAAACTATAGCAGAACCACATGGTGTCTCGATGTTCACCTCGGCAGTAACATAATATCGAGTATCCCCATGTATGCAGGTCACACCAACAGTTTTCCCCTCACGCCGCAAGGGGTTCACCAGCTCAGCTTTTATAAGTGTCACCAAGCTACCAGAGTCTAACAGTGCCTCTACTCGGTTGCCATCTACAGTGAGTACACACATGTGCTTATCAGTCACAGCCTGCCGGTCAGCCGTACAGGCTATCTGTGCAAAGAAAGACCCCCTGCGGTAGACATGAGCAGCATCACATTGCATAGGTTCAGTTGTAAGTGCACAATTAGCGGCAATATGGCCGAAGCCACCACATCAGAAACACTGAGTCATATTAATGTCTAGCCGTTTAAGGGGCAAGAACCTTCCCGGCCTGGCAGGCCTGTCTCCAGGTTCTACACCCTCAGTCTTAGGTACATTCCACCGCCCAGCACCCTTCTCCCCTGGAACAGTCTTACCAGTGTCTGTGGGAGTTCGCCGGTGCGCCATCAGGGCTCGGTGGGGTATACTCATCAGCTCCTCAGCCGCCACGTACCTCTCCATCAGCTCGACCAACTGGTCCGCAGACTTAGGGTCTGCATGGCTCACCCACTTGCGCAGAGTCACAGGTAATGATCGCAGGTACTGGTCCATCACGACCCTTTCCACGATCTGTGGTCCTGTCAGCGTCTCGGGCTGTAGCCATTTTGAGGACAGATGGACGAGGTCATGCATCTGTGAACGTGGAGGCTTATCCATATGGATCTCCCAGCGGTGGACCCGTTGGGCACGAACAAAGGTGGTGACTCCCAAGCGAGTTAGGATCTCCTGTTTTAGTTTTTTATAGTCCTTGGCATCAGCCAGGCATAAGTCGAAATAGGCCTTTTGTGGCTCCCCCGACAGAAAAGGTGCCACCAGACTTGCCCACTGCTCCTTGGGCCAACTCTCCCTTTTGGCCGTTTTTTCAAATGCGGTGAGGTAGGCTTCCACATCATCGCTCGAAGTCATCTTTTGGAGTAAGTGACTGGCTCGTATGGAGTGAGTGGTGGTGGGAGGACCAGTAGTAACATCTCTGGGCTGGGCGACCAGGTGCTGTACCACCTCTTTTATGGCCTGGCTGTTTTCCATTAAGGCCCGGCTGTTTTCTGCTAAGGCCTGGCGGGTTTCCTCGACGGCGACCTGTTGTTGCCTCTGGGCAGTCTCCAAGGCCAACAGTTGCACCCTGTTAGAGGTTTATAGGAAGGGTTTTAGAAGGTACAGGCTAATTGTTCACTTACAACTGAACCTATGCAATGTGATACTGCTCATGTCTACCGCAGGGGCTCTTTCTTTGCACAGATAGCCTGTACGGCTGACCGGCAGGCCGAGACTGATAGGCACATGTGTGTACTCACTGTAGATGGCAACCGAGTAGAGGCACTGTTAGACTCTGGTAGCTTGGTGACACTTATAAAAGCTGAGCTGGTGAACCCCTTGCGGCATGAGGGGAAAACTGTTGGCGTGACCTGCATACATGGGGATACTCGATATTATGTTACTGAACATCGAGGTGAACATCGAGACACCATGTGGTTCTGCTATAGTTTCTGTGGGTTTGGTGCATGGTCTGATGTACGATGCAATATTGGGGAGAGACTTTGCTCACTTCTGGAAGTTGTGGGAAAGCCGTTTTGTTCCAGTGTTGAACAACCCCGATCCATTTGAGAAGGTTGTCGATGTAGTGGAGGAGGGAGTTTCTTCTGAGTCAGAGTTATTCCCTTTTTCTACTATGATTGGCGAACTAGAGATGCGGAGCGTGACGGTGGCCCGCCAACTGATGTGCCTCCCATTGAGGTGGGAAGTGTTGTTGGCCAGGTGATCGTCTGCCTGATTTAGAGGTCAGAAGAGAGGTCTTTGCCGTGGAGCAGTTGAATGACCCTACTTTGGTAAAAGCCAGGGAGAATGTAAAAGTAGTTGATGGTAAACCTGTAGACCCTGATAGTCCTTTGTCCTATCCCCACATGGCAATGTGGCAGGATTTGTTATATCAGGTAACTAAGAAGGGGGAAGATGTTGTGGAACAACTAATAGTTCCCAAAGCCTACAGAAGAACAGTGTTGGATCTGGCCCATGGTCATATAACGGCAGGCCATCTAGGGGTAGAGAAAACCACTGAGCGAATAATGCAGAGGTTTTTCTGGCCCGGGCTGCATAAAGAGGTATCTGACTTTTGCGCATCCTGCCCTGAGTGTCAGTATCATGCTCCCAGGCCACATTTTAAGGGTCCACTAGTTCCATTGCCTATTATAGAGGTGCCGTTTGAAACAATAGCGATGGATTTGGTTGGACCCTTAATGAAGTCTGCCAGGGGACACCAGTATATTCTGGTCATAATGGATTACGCTACCAGGTACCCGGAAGCGATCCCGTTGCGCAATACGTCAACCAAGACCATTGCCAGAGAGCTAGTTCATGTCTTTAGCAGGCTGGGCATACCTAAGGAGATACTAACTGACCAGGGTACACCGTTTATGTCAAAAGTTATGAAAGAGTTATGCCGCCTGTTCAAGATCGAACAGTTAAGAACTTCGGTTTATCACCCCCAAACCGATGGGCTGGTCGAGAGGTTTAACAAGACGTTAAAACACATGCTTAGGAAAGTGGTCGACAAGGATGGTAGGGATTGGGATTACTTATTGCCGTATTTATTGTTGGCCATAAGAGAAGTTCCCCAGTCCTCCACCGGGTTTTCACCCTTCGACTTGTTGTATGGGAGACACCCAAGGGGGTTACTAGACATTGCCAAAGAGACATGGGAGGGGCAGTCTAGTCCTTACAAAACGGTGATTGAGTATGTTTCTCAAATGCAGGAGAGAATTGCTGCGGTAGTGCCGATAGTGAGAGAGCACCTGGAACAGGCTCAACAGAGGGTATACAACCGCAATGCTTGGTTACGCAGCTTTGCTCCTGGGGACAGAGTGTTAGTATTGGTTCCCACTGTGGAAAATAAACTTTTGGCTAAATGGCAAGGGCCCTTTGAAATCTTAGAAAGAGTGGGGCAGGTCAATTACAAAGTTTACCAGCTGGGGAAAAGAAAGCCGGAACAGATATACCATATAAATCTGTTAAAGCCCTGGAAAGATAGAACGGTACTGTCGGCCGACCGAGCCCCTCCAGTAAATCCAGGGCCCTTAGTTCCCGAAGTGACAGTGGCAAAAACCCTGTCGGCAATTCAACAACAAGAGGTCAAGGAGTTTCTGATTAGAAATAGGGTGCTGTTCTCTGACGTACCTGGGAAAACCTCGGTCATTAAACATGACATCATCACTGACCCAGGGGTTAAAGTTAATCTAAAGCCCTATAGGTTACCAGAAGCACAAAGAGAATCGGTGTCGAAAGAAATTAAAAATATGCTAGAGTTAGGGGTTATTGAAGAATCACATAGTGAATGATCAAGTCCCATTGTGTTGATTCCAAAGCCCAACGGGAGTGTGCGTTTCTGCAATGACTTCCGAAAGTTGAACAGTGTTTCAAAATTCGATGCCTACCCGATGCCAAGAGTGGATGAGTTGATTGAGAGCCTAGGGACGGCAAGGTATTTAACCACTCTGGACCTAACCAAAGGGTATTGGCAAGTACCGTTAACCGATAGCGCCAAACAAAAGACAGCTTTTTCAGCGCCAGAGGGCTTGTTTCAGTACAGGATGTTGCCCTTCGGGCTACATGGGGCACCTGCTACCTTCCAAAGAATGATGGACAGGATTCTAAGGCCCCATAGACGGTATGTGGCTGCTTATCTGGATGACGTGGTCATTCATAGTCCTGATTGGCAGTATCACTTACCCAGGGTATAAGCAGTGTTGGACTCCATCTATAAGGCAGGTTTGACAGCCAACCCAAAAAAGTGTTGTCTAGGCATGGAGGAAGTAAAATATCTGGGATACACCATTGGCAGAGGCCTGATAAAGCCTCAGCTCAATAAAGTTGATGCCATACAAAACTGGCCACGGCCTCTGAATAAGAAGCAGGTGAGAGCCTTCTTGGGAATTACGGGGTACTACAGGAGGTTTATACCCAACTTTGCCACCATGGCAGTCCCACTGACTGACCTGACCAAAGGTAAACAAAAAGTCATGGTAGAATGGAGTCCTGAGGCAGAGAAAGCTTTTCAGGAGTTGAAAGTAGCGTTGTGTTCCCAACCAGTCCTGATGACTCCTAATTTTGAAAGGGAATTCATAGTACAAACCGATGCATCAGAAGTAGGTATAGGAGCGGTCCTGTCCCAGAACAAGGAGGGTGAGGAACACCCTATTTTCTATCTTAGCAGAAAGTTGAATGTACATGAGAGAAACTATGCCACAGTGGAGAAGGAGGCGTTGGCCATAAAGTGGGCGTTAGAGGCTCTCAGGTACTACTTGGTCGGAAGAAAGTTCAAATTGATCACTGACCATGCCCCTCTGAAGTGGATGTCTGAAAATAAGGACAGTAATGCGAGAATTATGAGATGGTTCTTGGCGTTACAAACTTTTAAATTTTCAGTGGAACACAGGCCAGGAAGCCAGCTGGCCAATGCAGACGCGTTGTCACACGTTCATTGTTTGGGGGCTTCAGTTGTTCCACCCCACAGGTCGAAACAAAGGGGGGGGATATGTGATAGGATCACTGGTAAAGTGGTCTGTGGCAGGTACATTGGTCCCAGATTCCTGTCTTATGTGTTCTAAACCCCCAGGAGAAAGTCTGCAGTGTAGCAGGCTTGAGTCTCGGCTTTTTGAAAAGCCGGTTTGGGACCTGGGGGTTGTGGGTGAGAGGAGAGGGAGGGCTCCACCCACGGCCACTCCAGGTTTAGGTTCTCTTAGCCTGGTAACAGGCTTGTTAGGGTTTCCACCTGAGAGTGGCCAATATAAGCCTAGTGTGTTTAGGGCTGATTGTCTCACCTGGGAGAGCAGACAGGGAGTTTGCTCAGAGACACTTGAAAACCTAACTGTGAGTGTTGTGCTGTGCCTTTGTTTCTGGTGAGGGCATTAGGCCCTGCCAAGTTCTGGTAGTGAGGGAACCACCTGTGAAGTTAGTGCCCCGACAGGGCTAGGATTTATGTTTATGTTTTCTTTATGTTATTTCTGACATTGTACAATAAAGACTGGCGCCGACCAGCTTGTACTCGCATCCAGACTGGTGTGCTGCTTCCCTGCTGCTGTGTGTGTGTGTAAGGAAGGAGTGACCTACCCAGGAGAGGGACCTACTAATCTGAATGTGTCACAATATATATATATATATATATATATATATATATATATTGTTTGTGTGTGTGTGTGTGTCTGTGTATCTCACATAGATCACCACAATAAAATAAACTCCATTTTTCTATAAGACAGGTCTTGTGTAGTACTTGTTTGATTGTTTGAACCTTATTTGTGGGTCCATTTATAGCAAATGGTAATTTTAATGATAAAAAAGAGAACTATTTATTTATAAAAGTTATCATTTATATTTTTTTTTAAATTAAAAAAAATAAATAAATAAAAAAATAAAAATAGATTACAAGTAATACTGATTATTTAAATTTCATAAGTTTCATCTAAATAGCAATAACTAACATAGCTTATTTCAACATCAGTGGTGATAGAATACAATTATCTCCAGCCAAAGTATGTCGAAAAAAAAATGATAATTTTCACTTAAAACAACGATAAAATGATGATACATAAGGCTCTCATTGATTTCAATTACAACAAAAATACCGATATAATAAAAAAACGAAAACCATACTTTGACGAAAAAAAATTGAAAAAATATGCGAAAAACATTGATAAATTTCCTCGAAACTTATCTCTAGTGAAAAATACTCGAAAACCATTATTACCACTTTTTTTAACGCAAAAAAATGTTGATACATATCTCCCTAGGTGTGGACTGTAAGAGGGGATGTAGTTAGATAGGGAAGCTATGAAGGTTATGTGTGGGCGGTTCTGGAATCTGATAAGCTCATCTGAAGAGGTGAGTTTTCATTAGGGATGTGCGCCGGACCATTTTTGCCGGATTTGGATTTGGTTCTAGTTCGTCGTCCGGCTTTGGAATTTTTACAAAAAAAAGCTAAAATCACAAAAAATGCGTTTTTTTCTTCTTCCTAGAGTGTTATTAACCTCAATAACATGAATTTCCAGTCATTTACAGACAATTTAGACCACCTCACAGCTTATAATATTGTTTTCACCATTATTGGCCAAAGGTTGAAGTGAGCTGACTAATTACTAAGCGTCAGAGCAGCGGAGACACCACAGTGTAAAGCACATCTATGACACATTGCCACACAGCAGTGGCAGAAATGAAAGGTAGTGCAACATGGAATTGTCTTTGGGCTCTCCCACCCACCCAGTGGGTACGGCCAGCAGAGTCACAGTACTTGTTTACACAGTGGGCCCGGCTACGGCCCAAGGAGTCGCAGTACACAATCTTATTCACATTACACCGCACATAGTGCCCGATTCACATTACACCATAAAGTAGTCTCTTATTTATGTTACGACACACAGTAGTGCCCCTTTTACACAATGCCCACAGTAGTGCACCTTTTACACAATGCCCACATTAGTGAGCCTTATACACAAAGTCCACAGCAGTAATGCCCCTTATACAATGCCCACAGTAGTAGTGCCCCTTATAAAATGCCCACAGCAATAGTGTCCCTTACACAATGCACCCAGCAGTGGTGTCCCTTACACAATGCCCCCAGTAGTGGTGCCCCCTATGCAATGCCCCCAGTAGTAATGCATCTTGCAGTAGTGCCCCAATAGTAATACCCCTGTAGTAATGTCCCCAGTGGTAGTGCCCCTAGTAGTATGCCCCCATTAGCAGTGCATCAGTAGTATGCCCCCATTAATAGTGCCCCCAGTAGTAATGCATCCATTTGTAATGCCCCCTATAGTAGTGCCCCTAATAGTGTGTCCCTAGTAGTATGCCCCCATTAGAAGTGCCCCAAGTAGTTATGCCCCCAGTAGTATGCCCCCATTAGTAGTGCCCCCAGTAGTGTGTCCCTAGTAGTATGCCCCCAGTACTAGTGCCCCCAGTAGCATGCCCCCATTAGTAGTACCCCCAGAAGCATGCCCCCATTAGTAGTACCCCCAGTAGTGTGTCCCTAGTAGTATGCCCCCAGTAGTATGCCCCCATTAGTAGTACCCCCAGTAGTGTGTCCCTAGTAGTATGCCCCCATTAGTAGTGCCCCCAGTAGTGTGTCCCTCATAGTATGCCCCCAGTAGTAGTACCCCCAGTAGTGTGTCCCTAGTAGTATGCCCCCAGTAGTAGTACCCCCAGTAGTGTGTCCCTAGTAGTATGCCCCCAGTAGTAGTACCCCCAGTAGTGTGTCCCTAGTAGTATGCCCCCAGTAGTGTGTCCCTAGTAGTATGCCCCCAAGTAGTAGTGCCCCCAGTAGTATGCCCCCATTAGTAGTACCCACAGTAGTATGCCCCCATTAGTAGTGCCCCCAATAGTGTGTCCCTAGTAGTATGCCCCCAGTAGTATGCCCCCATTAGTAGTACCCCCAGTAGTGTGTCCCTAGTAGTATGCCCCCAGTTGTATGCCCTCATTAGTAGTGTCCCCACTAGTATGCCATTAGTAGTGCCCCCTTTAGTAGTACCCCCAGTAGTGTGTCCCTAGTAGTATGCCCCCAGTAGTATGCCCCCGTTAGTAGTACCCCCAGTAGTGTGTCCCTAGTAGTATGCCCCCAGTAGTATGCCCCCCCTAGTATGCCCCTAGTAGTAGTATCCCCAGTAGTGTGCCCCCAGTAGTATGCCCCCATTAGTAGTGCCCCCAGTAGTGTGTCCCTAGTAGTATGCCCCCAGTAGTATGCCCCCATTAGAAGTGCCCCCAGTAGTGTGTCCCTAGTAGAATGCCCCCAGTAGTAGTATCCCCAGTAGTGTGTCCCTAGTAGTATGCCCCCATTAGAAGTGCCCCAAGTAGTTGTGCCCCCAGTAGTATGCCCCCAGTAGTAGTGCCCCCAGTAGTAGTGCCCCCTTTAGTAGTACTTCCAGTAGTGTGTCCCTATTAGTATGCCACAATTAGAAGTGCCCTGAGTAGTTGTACCCCCATTAGAAGTGCCCTGAGCAGTTGTGCCCCCACTAGTATGCTCCCATTAGATGTGCCCCGAGTAGTTGTGCCCCCAGTAGTGGCCCCTTACACACACACAAAGAAAAAAGAAAAAACGTACCTGAATCCCAGCTCCTGCCGTACCTGCTGCCGTCCGCTCTTCTCTGCACTATGGGAGAGACGTCATGGACAGTAGGGGGGAGCCGGAAGGCACAGCTCATGAGTGAGCTCCAGCCAGCTCCCTCAGTGCACGCAGCAGCCAATGAGAGTCTGTGTGACTCTCATTGGCTGCTATAACAAATACACAGCCGCTGCTGTTGCTGTTACCTTGTTACTGTAGGGAAGTCGGATCCTCTTGCGAGGATCCTACATCAGGAGGCCACTGTTCGGCCTCAAAGGTTGATCCGAGTCAGGCGGGGAACACCCGAACAGCATTCGGGTGGACTCGGTTCACCGATGTTCGGAGTGGTTCGGATTCCACAGAATCCGAACCGCTCATCCCTAGTTTTCAGGGAATGCCTGAATGTTTGCAGACTAGCGGAAGGAGGGCGGTCCACAGAGTGGGTGCAGCCCGAAAAAAGTCCTGTAACCGTGCATGGGAACAAGTAATGAGTGTGGATGGGAGACGCATATTTTGTGCAGAGTGGAGATGTCGGGTTGGGAGATATTTTGAGATAAGCAAATAGATTCATAATGGATTGTAACGGCAAGAGTCTGTTTTTGGGAAGACCAGTAAGGAGACTATTGCAATAGTCAGTGCGGGAAATAATGAGTGCGTGGATTAGAGACTTTGCAGTGTCTTATGTAAGAAATAGTCGCATTTTGGATGTGTTTTTTAGATGTATGTAAAATGAGTTTGAGACCGATTGAATGTGGGGAACAAAGGACAGTTCAGAGTCAAGGATGGCACCTAGGTAGCGAGCTTGTGGGGTGGGGTTGATTGTGGTAGAAGTTGGTAACTTTTATTGTCCGGTCAATATATAATTAATTCTGTTTTGGACATATGAAGTCTGAGGAACCATTTTTTAAATGGGCTCTGCTGCCGAAAGCTGCAGAATGACTGGCAGGGACTGGATCCTCTCGGATCCAGACCCGCCGCCAACGCCCGCACTGCCGCTGGTCCCCCCCGCGGCCGCTGGGTCCCGCTGAAGCCCACACCGCCATCCGCACCCCCGTCTGACTAACTCCCCATTGCCGCTACCGCCCGCTACTATTGCCGGGTCCCGTTGCCGCTTCGCCCGCACAGACCAGTCATCTTGGTGCACCCAGGTGAAGCCACAGTGACTACACCTCCCTGCTGAAGGCACCAACTGAGGCCGCGCAACAAGTTGACGCTACCTATCTATATTAAGGGGCATTTGTGAGGTAATAGTTTAAAAACTGAAACTTTCTCAATTACCTGAACCCCAAAAGCACCTACCCTGGAACAAGAGCTACCTAATAAAACAAACCCCAAGTCTAAATTCTCCCTGTACCCTGAGTTATGCCTTCCCAAATATCCCCCATAGAGAACAGCAGAAAAGTGGTCCTAATTGAGTGTCAGAAAAAACTGACAGTTGGAACTTTAGATGACTCTCAAATGCTCATTTTTTATTGTTTTGCCCTGAAATTTGGCATGCAGCACCGAGCGACAGTTCTACCTGCCCCTGCCAAATTTCAGCTTGGTACCTCCAATAGCTTTTGAGGCGTAGCCCCTTAAACACCATGCCCCCCCTCAGGAATTCCTTATGGGAGAATGACGTTTTTTTCGAATCAGCCTTAATATAAGGGCACGACTGTGCCCTTATAATATATTTATATATACACACACATACTGTACATACAGAAGCCCCGACTGCAAATCCTGAGACTGCCTCTGCAAAGCAGCAGTGAATGGGTGAATGGGACAATCCTTCTAACCAAACTGACAGCAGCTGGGAGATAAGCTTAGGCTAAAATGTTTGAGTTTGCAGCTGGCATTGAGCAAATGAAATTAAATAAAATGTAAAATGTTGCCTGATCCATCTTAAATGTCCACATTTTAGGATTTTAAGCCAAAGGCAAACATTATCATTTTCGAGTTTGAATTCACGGAGCACATGGCAACCCATTATTAACACAGCACAAGCACATTTACAATCGAACATGTGTGAACCAACTCGAAATTTGCCCAACCTGTTCACATTGCTTATATTTGCCTTGAATTTTGTTTAGTCTGTTTAAAAGCCCATTCTGCAAACTGGGGGCCTGATCCAGACCCGTTCGCTATCTGCGTACACTTGCTAGACGCGTATGCAAATTTTTCAAAGTGATGCCACGGGAAGCGATCGCTCGCCAAGGCATAAGCACGCCCACCATGTCTTAGCGAGCGGCCACTTTGTATATGCGTATGCCCAATCGCACAGGCAGAGCCGCCCACCAGCACACGTCATCTCCAGGAAGTGTATTAAAACATTGGTACATCGAGCACCATCGGATGTGAATGCAGTGCTTGAGGTAGCTTTACCCTACCGCAAGCATTGCGAGGAAATCAGTGTAAAAAATGGCACGTGATGTGTACTATGACGCTGGCTGTTAATTGTGCACGCCTCTGAAACACCCAGGCACGCCTGCGTTTGCATCTCCAACCCCCAGTTATTAGTGTCTTGCCCCTGCTACCACCCACAAACGGCCTCTCCTGTCACTCATTACCCTGGGCTGCCTTTGCTGGACGAGCGTGAGGGTTGCAAACGCAGTGTGTTGTTCGCGTACGCGCAGAACGAAGCGTGCGCATGCGCGTACGCAGAACATCGGGCCGCTTGTGAACGCACAGCGCGAGCGAGCGGCTCTGAATCAGGCCCTGGGTCACAAAGCAATAAAGTAATGTGACCATCTCTAGTCTCAGACATTGGGTTTCCGGGTGGTAGCAAAATGTATTTTTTTTTTTTTTTACTAAAATGCTAAATTTGTTGATGCTAAAGTCTCCATTATTGGCTCCTTACCTTTCCTGTGCCTTTATTACTGATCAAAGGGCCTGATTCACTAAAGACCACAACTGCCACTAAGCACGCAATCAGCCTATTGTTGCGTTCCATGCCTGCATCGCAGTGCGCAATGACTCCACTGCGATCAGGATTGCGATCGCAGTGACTATGCAAACCCATCGCAGAGTGATTGACAGGAAGCACCATTTGAGGGTGGTGACAGGGGTGTGGTCAGCAAAACGCAGGTGTGCCAGTGTGTTTGAACACCGTTGCAGGGGCGTCATAAATTAGCCATTGTGATGCCATGCGCAGCCTGGGCTTTCACTGCGTGCGATGAGGTTAGCAATTCCTGAGTAAAGTCAGACCTTGTGCAAGTGTTCGTGAGGCTGCGATGGTACTCACTGTTACCAATGGTTTTGCAGACTTGCTAATTATTACGGATATTTGTTTGGTGAAGTTGGCGTCCATATGTTAGGCTGCGTATGGCATTGCAATTGCAATCATTAGCATATTTTGACAGTGAGACTGCGTGTGTAATCGCTATTACGATCGCAATAGCGATCCTTACTGAATCAGGCCCAAAGTCATTAGGGTGCTTTTATGGCAGAATTGTTGGGTACATCTCAGACAATGGGCATGATTCACTATTGCGATCGCAGTTCTGTAATTCTGCTGCGAGAATATGCTAATGAATGCTATCGCACTGCCAGCATAGAGACGCCCACTGCCTCACACTATCGCTATCTCACATTCGTTATACCTTGCAAACCTCCAAAAACATTGGAAACATGGAGTACCATCGGCCCCTCACACAGAATTACAGCAGCCCTGACCTTACTTAGAAATTGCTAATCTCGTTGCACGCAGTGAGTACTCAGGCTGCGTACGCAATCGCACTGGCTAATTTATGCACGCCCATGCAACGGCATTCAGAGAGACACGCCTGCGTTTCCCCGATCACCCCCAAATGCTCACTGCCTGTCACTCACTCTGTGATTGCTCTGCGTGGTCTGCTTGATCGCAGTGGTGCCTTCGCGCACACTGCGATACATACGCAGTACAAAACAATTGTCCAACTGCGAGCGCTGTCGCAGTTGCAATCCTTAATGAATCAGGCCCAATATCTGTTCCATAGTAGCCATCATTTCATTAAGAAGCTCCAGACACATCTTGCTACTGGGCAAGTGCCGACAGTCTTAAGGTGCCGACACACTAGATGATGTGCTCACGATGCGATATCGTGAACGATTTCCCTTGAACTCTCCCCGGCACTCCAGGACACGATATGGTGCTACAAAATGTACAATCGTACCAACGTTCTATTGTGCGTCCTTAACGGTTTCCAGTGCGTTGTCTACGAGATTGGCAAATCTTACCTGCGGCAGGCACGATCTGAAGATGCGATGTATGACCCATGGGTACGCCCATCGGCATTGCTATTATGATCACGCTTTGTACATATTTTGCACGATTTGTCTTTCTGATTCGTCGAAATCGGGCGAATCGTGCAAAATATTGTCTGGTGTGTAGGCACCAAGCTCTGATCTGCCAAACTACATCTCAATTTACTGTGACCTTGCCCCTTCCACCTACCATGAGCGTCCTGGCATCCTAGGGTACGAGGCTGGCCTGGATCCCCTTATCTTTTGTTTTGAAACCACCGCTGACAAATTTGCAGTGCTCTGTGTCCCATCTCATCACGTCCTATCTCTCAATGTTCTCTGGGCCCGATGCAGACCTGGTGGCTAAGCCGCGGATGCACGCTATGGGCGATTATCGCCTGTCTGCGCATGCGACAAAATATGCATGCGCGAACCAGTCACTGCGTCCGGGAATCGTGCGCTCGTAGTACACAGGTTGGAGCTACTTTGAGTGACAGAATATGCTGTTCGTGGGTGGTAACAGGGGAAGGTGCTTGTAAACAGGGGAGTGGTGTTGCGAACGCAGGCGTCCATAATTAGCATGAAGGCGTCATTGTACACGTCACTTGGTTGTATTTCAGCCTGCAGTGATCACAGTGCTTGCGTTGGAGTAGGGTCTACCTCAAGCGCTGCAGGCAGCTCCGATGGTTCTCAATGGTTCTGAATAATCAGACACTTCCTGGGGATGACGTGTGTTAAGAAAGAAAAGTGGGCGTCTTTATACCATTTATACCGGCGTGCGTTCGCTCTGCCGTCCCTCTCTAAGACATAGAGGGCGTCCTTACACCAGACAGTGCGATTGCGCAATTTGTATCCCCCGGCCCCTTTTGGCTGTGAGAGAGCGCAGCTTAGCGTTCTGGTCTGAAACAACCCCTGTATCCATTAGCGCATGTTGTGGATGGGTCAGTAGGTCTGAAAAGAGAGGGATATTTAGAGGTATGTGCTTGACGCTGAATGGGAATGACTATTTTCTTTTCATGGCATGCTCTGGTGCGGCATGGAAACAGTCACACACCCCTAAGAGACGCTTTCATAAATATAAGCCTAAATTTTGACTTTAGAAATACAATGCCAAGTATTCCCTGACCACTGCATGGGGTTAGTGTCACACAAGCTATTCACCACATTTTTTTTCAGTTGCCATACGGTAACTGACGCGTCCAACTCATTAGCACCACATTGATTCCCCATGAAATCGAAGTTACAAGCAAGATTGTGACCTCTTCTGAACACGGCTTTTTTGGCCGAGATTCTGTATGTTTAAGCTTAAATGTTAGATTTAGAGTTTATAATGTGTTTACATTGGCTAAAAACATGAACATTTTAAACGTATGCATAAATATACTGAACCGGGGATAGCTTGCGCCCAGCTGCTCACTGTAGCAGTTATATATCTTCCCTGTCCCCCTTTTCCTGAAGTCCCTCAGCCCTGCACAGTGGGGGCACAGGCAGCCACAATACCCAACTGGGCAGCAGGCTATTAGCTTGTGACACCAGCTGATGCCGAGACCAGTGACAGGCTCGCCAAGCTCTGACAGGTGGATTTCAGGAATGCCGGCAGACCCCAGCCTCGATTTATAAAGTCATGCAGAAGACCGGAAAACTCTGATAGCGTCCGCAGCAGGGGGAATGCCAATTCCTAGCTGGCAGTAGTTTAAAACATTCCAGTCCATGGTCTTATCCTAGACACACAGCAAGCTAGCGCCTGGGCCACAAAACACTATCGAGAGGTCGCTTCATACTGAAATTGCTGCTTCCCAGTATCCATCTGGAGGTGGACAGACGTACGGTTTACACTGCAATCTATGTGTTTTCTTATAAAGGTGAAAATCATGCAGAAATGGGAGTCCCCGCATGATTACGGAAACCCTGCAATTCAAGAAAAGCTCAATGCAGATATCAAAGCTATATTCTGCGTTAAGACAAGCGAATGCTGCAGACTGCAGTCACCATTATTCTCAAAGGGGAGAGCGGCCTGGGCCAATATACCAAGGTACGACAAGCTAAGCATTCAATACTTGACCTCCACTGCCATCCTAACACTATGGGGAGAGGGATCTTCTGATCTCTCCCCGGCAGCCCCCATGATCCTTCCTCTCCCAACTGTTGCAGATTTGTTCTGGGCATGCTCGGTGCACTGTGTACTTTAACTTTCCCTTTGCCGCAAATATTTTGGCGGCGCTATCCTAAGCAAGGGTTTTTATTGTGATATATACCTCCGAGACATGCAAGGATAAGACATTATACTTTTCGTAGCCCCACTGCCACCAATGATTAATATACCATTAAGGGGCCTATTCATCAAAACTTAAAAATAGCCCATTACGCATGCGGATCCCCCCACCGCCCCCTCCCTGCCGTATGTGTGACTTCAGGTCACACATACTTCTGTAGCAGTGTTACTAATCGTAAGGCCCCCGATGATGAATAGGTCCCTAAATGTCTTATCAATTTATACAGATGAATAGATAAAATCTCGCTGATCTCTTGCATGTGGGCTAACAATTCAGAAGAAATTTGACTCTCAGTTATTAGATGTTTGGGCCCTGTGCACACAAATGCACAAGGGAATGTATCCTTAATTTTGAATCTGGAATAAAAAAATTAAAAACATCTGAGAAGATATTTCAAAACTGGTTTGTTTTTGGTACGCGTTTGTTTTTGGTACGGATTCACGCCTAACATATATGGCTTGGTGTTATTCTTTTAAGTATTGCACCAGGAGGTGACTTTATGTTTTATTTTAGCATTTCGCCTTGATACAGACATTAGGAGGATTAGTGCACATCTATTTTGGCACTTACTCCTAGTAAAGGCAGAGCTGGAGACTCACAGGTTCCCAGAGCGATATATTAACTATAAATCTTCCGTCTGTGGACAAGGCACCAATTACAGGACACTCCTTGTAAAATTGAAACTAATGACTGTGCAATTAACATTTTATGTTGGGCTGAATAGATCAGGTTATTAATAATTATTCCTGGACTATGACGGCTTTTGTGACAGTATCATTTTTTCCATTAAAATCTTAATTTTCTTAGCACAGGGGGAACCAATCCTGCAGAGCAATGACTTCCAAACCTCGTCCCAAACTGGCCGAAGCAAGTTCCTCTCCCCGTTTATCTGTCACAACTGCTGAATCACGATGCAATCTGAATGCCCTAGGGTAAATTTATCCTTGAAATCAGGATGGAAGAAAACCTTTGGGGTGTGATTTGGAACCTGTGCAAGAAACGTGCCTACAATATTAATTACATAAATCATTTCTGAGCAGTGAGAAATCCTTGCACATTAACAGTCTCTCCGATGACGCATACACACAGCCCCCGCACTAGGAATACTTCTTACATATAGGGAAGTAAAGTTACAAGTCTGGTAGGCACAAAGGGGAACATCTATTCTGCAACATTATGTTTTAGTGCTTTAGGTCATATTTATATAATACTGTACATGGGGAGCTTTTTTGGGAATGGGAACCACACCATTCTGCTAATTAGTGGGTGGAGGTTCTTGTAGCTTACCGTTAGGGGCAGCACAGATGGTGTAATGGTTAGCAGTACTGCCTCACAGCACTGAGGTCGTGGGTTTGATTCCCACCACGGCCCTAACTGTGTGGAGTTTGTATATTCTCCCTGTGCTTGCGTGAGTTTCCTCCGGGTACTCCGTTTCCTCCCACAGTCCAAAAATATACTGGTAAGTTAATTGGCTCCTACCAAAAATGAACACTAGTTTGTATGTGTGTGTGTACATGTGGTAGGGAATATAGGGCCTGATTCAGAGCCGCTCGTAGGCGGCCGCTCGTTCGCTCCGAGCGATGTTTGCCCAACTGCACATGCGTACGGATCGTTATACGCATGCGCGAACCAGTCAGTGTGGACGAAATTCATGTGCTCGCAAAATAGCGAATGCCTGATAATTTGAGTGACAGAATGAGGCGTATGTGGGGGAAGATGCTTGAAAACGGGGAGTGGAGATCCGAACGCAGGCGTGCTTAAAGGTCAAAACGGGCATTTTATGGGTGTGCATAATTAAAACAGCAGCGTCATTGACCACGTCACTGGGTTATTTTATAGCCAGAACTGCTCGCAAAATTGTGGTAGCAAAAACCAACCACAAGAATAGCGAGCAGTTCATAACCTGGTCGATGTACTCGATTAATCTAATAAATAGCGGACATGACGTATGGTACGAGCGGCCAGGGGGCGTATTTTTTCAAAGTTTTGTTAGCTCGTTCAGACATAGAGGCGTGAACAGACCGCAAAGAGCGAACGGTTCATTTGAATAGCCACCCCTATTTTCTGAACGAGCGAGCGCAAATAGCGTCCGGCTCTGAATCAGGCCCATAGATTGTAAGCTCCACTGGGGCAGGGACTGATGTGAGAGGCATATGTGTGCACTATATAAATAACTGGTAATAATAATAATAATAATAATATAATAAATCTTTTAAAGCTAAAATTTGTAATTTACTAATTCATGGTTGAGCATTTATTTCTGTTGCCGTTTTAAACACATCGGTCAAAGCTACCGATCATCGCAAGTTAGCAAATCCACCCCTTGGTTTCCTTTCAAAACAAAGCCTCAATGAACAATACGTTTGCTGACTGTAACCTGGTTGTATTAGCGAGGACAGAGCTGCAGGTGGCAGGGGCAGTGCCATGATCAGGGCTGCTGACAGTCCTGGCAAGCCAGGGTGCTGGTGGGAGAGGCGTATAACAATATATGTTGCGTGCAGCTGCAGGCGCACACTTGGGGCATGGCAACAGCACAGTGGGGCAGTGGTCACAGCATAGGAGGGGTGTGGCTACATCACCCTGTAATCCTGGAGAGCTATATAGTGGAAGGAGCAGGGTCCCCCAGCAGCACAGAGTAGGGGATGGGAAGTTTGGAAGATTGACGTGTCAAATGCACCAAAATAACCATTAAATGTACCTGCTACGTAATAAAATAGGACTGAGGCTGATGACCTGAAGAGCCTCTTTAGTTACAAATAGATTAACATCTCAATGTAATACCAAAGGAGCATATAAATGTCATCTAAATATCTGTATGAGAAAGATCGTACACTTATTTACACAAATTGTAAGAAACTTATAAAAGGTACAGTTAGTTTATTTTTAACAAACGATCACGTGAATATGCCCTTATACCACAACATACGTTATATCCTTCTGCGGATATTACTAGAATGACATGTGCAATGTGTCAGAATGGGTTTCATTCAGTCATCATATAAAATGCATATTCATCTAGATCAGGGGTGGGGAACCATTTTTCTGCCTAGGGTCATTTTGATATATATAACATTATTCGAGGGCCCGATGCAGGCCATGCCCCCTCCGTGTGACATCACACAGGGGCAGGGCCACAATTACCGGTGATTACAGCAATGACTGGAGCATCCTGAGGATGCTTTGGGGAGCTGTAAGGGCAGCGGTGTGACCCTCTTAAGCATCCTAAGGACGCTCCAGGTGGCACTGCTGCATAGATTCTGGCTGTAGTGTGCCATTCTAGGCACCCTGATAGCCAGATGAGGCTAGCAGAAAAAAGCTCTGAGGGGCCAGACCAAATGATTCCGGGGGCCTTATACAGCCCCCGCGCCTGAGGTTCCCCATCCCTGATCTAGAAGTTTTCTTAATGGAAACAACGGGGGAATGAGGAACAGTCCATTGTGCATCTAAGAGCTTCAGTCCACGGAGATGGAGCAACGGCAGGACAGTTATGGATCCAGCAAAGCAAATCCCTATGATTGAAGACGTATCCGAGGCCGATTGTGATTGTCCTGGTCGGTTATACTGAGAACATCAGTGGTTATGTGGAAGTCAGTAGCTTCCATACATTCCTTAGGCAGCAACTTGGAGAGTAATGGATACAGGAACAGGCATACCATGGCTCCCTTTGTTGTAGAACTACAAATCTCAGCGTGTCATGTCCCTTTTCTAGAAACTTTAACTGCATCCCTGTTTCTGTAGGACATACAATAAGACAGGGACTATTATTACTTTTCTTCAATGGATACAGATTTTAAGCAGCGATGTACTGAGAACTTTATAGACAGAGGTTTAACCGTGTAAACGTGGACGTTGGGCGATAAAGGTGACAAGGTCCTTGGCTTTGTCCAAGGTCACAGGCCTCTCAAGCTGGGATTGGAACCAGGGTCAATAATGTAACTGCAATACAAGCGGGGTCTCTAACGAACGAGTGTCTCCTTGTCCAAGAAAACCTAGTAACTGTGCATATTATATTTCCTTATGTAAACCTTAGTTACAAGATGTTTTTGGAGTATAGGAACATTATTTACATTACCTATCACTAAGCTTTAAACAGACATGCCTGGCTCTCCAGCTACGGATCCCAGGTTCAGCCAAGATAACTTCAAGCAATTACATAAGCCATTTGGTGTAATCCGTCAATGTGAAACGAACCCCTGGATCAGTTGCTTAATTTTCCTTTGAGTAAGTACAGCAATAAAAACTGAACGTGCTGGGTGTCCTGTACAAGTTCAGCGCGCCTGGGGTGATTCTAATAGCGTTTGAAATAGAAACATCTAGCGATGATTCAACATGGCAATTAACGCCGGTATAATATGAGACAGCGCAGACTACGGTTTTTACGCTTTCTGGAAACTTGGATGCAGCACTGTTATGTATGAAGAGAGACAACAAGATCTTGGAGCATAGACAGATCTTTTTTTTTTTTTTAATACATATCGATACCATCGAAAATAATCACGCTTGTTACAGTAAAATGTCTGTCTGTTCATTCTGGTTGTATACAAGAGTTTGCAGTTAGCAAAGGTGTCTGATGTTTTCCATACAGATGTATAAGCATTGCTAGATATGTCTCCAGTGCTGCCACCAAGGATCCAACCTGAGGCTCTCACAGGGGTCTATTTATCATTGGAGACAGTGGGCCAGCGGTGACTATCCAAAATGTGTCACTGTATATCACAGTGATACATAGTGATGTACCAACGCAATTTATAGCCTCTGATTATCCACTGTCAACTTAACGCTGCTTGCGATCGGAAGCACTGGAACGTGCATGAATGCTTGAAGTCCGCGCCAGGGAAGCCTCCGCAGTGTCGCTGCTCCTCTCTGGCACACAATGCTAGTGCTTGATAAATTGGGCGATTATGTCATCGCCACAGAGGTCTATGGACGTGGCGGCAGCTCTGGGAAAATAAACCCTCCGATTTCAAAGGCTTTAACTCTTTCATAAATTGCTAAAAGTCCACTTTCTCTGGCATTTTGATTCATCGCAGGATAATAGATTAAATTAAGACCCACAGTCCCCCATTTATAGGGAAATTCCCAGGGTTTAAAAACTTGTCACTGGTCCATATTCGTTAGTGTCGCACAAAAAAAGGCCAATTTTTCTGAAAATTAGATGCAACTCTAGCAGCTTCCCGTGGCCTCCAAGTCAGTATCAAGTAGGGGTGTGCACCAGCCACTTTTCGTGTTTTGTGTTTTGGTTTTGGATCTGGATCTTTCTTCGTGTTTTGGATCTGGATTGGTTTTGCCAAAACCACCCTTCCGTGTTTTGGGTTCTGGGTTTTGTGTTTTGGATCTGTATTTTTTTTTAAAAAAGCATAAAAACAGCTAAAATCACAGAATTTGTAGGTTTTTCTGCTCCTATGCTATTATTAACCTCAATAACCTTAATTTCCACTCATTTCCAGTCTATTCTGAACACCTCACAATAGTGTTTTTATGTCCAAAAGGTTGCACCGAGGTAGCTGGATGACTATGCTAAGCGACACGAGTGGGCGGCACAAACACGTGACCCATCTAGGAGTGACACTGCAGTGGCAGACAGGATGGCAGTTTGAAAAACTAGGCCCCAAACTGTACATAATGCAAAGAAAAAAAAGAGGTGCAAGATGGAATTGTCCTTGGGCCCTCCCACCCACCCTTATGTTGTATAAACAGGACATGCACACTTTAACAAATCAATCATTTCAGCGCCAGGGTCTGCCACACAACTGTGGCTGAAATGATTGGTTCGTTTGGGCCCCCACAAAACAAGCTGGCAATTAATGTGTCCCTGCACAAACTGGCTCTACGGAGGCAAGATGTCATCCTCATCCTCCTCATCCACCGATTCCTCACCCTCTTCAGTGTGTACATCCTCATCCTCACAAAGTATTAACTCGTCCCCACTTGAATCCACCACCACAGGTCCCTCTGTACCTTCTGGAGGCTGGTCTCCCTGGAAGAGCTGATAATTCATTTTGATGAACATCATCTTCTCCACATTCTGTGGAAGCAACCTCCTACGCCTTTCGCTGACAAGGTTCCCGGCTGCACTAAACACTCTTTCGGAGTACACACTGGAGGGGGGGCAACTCAGGTAAAATAGAGCCAGTTTGTACAGGGGCCTCCAAATTGCCTCTTTTTCCTGCCAGTACAGGTATGGACTGTCTGACATGCCTACTTGGATGCTGTCACCGATGTAATCCTCCACCATTCTGTCAATGGTGACAGTATCATATGCAGTGACAGTAGACATGTCAGAAATTGTTGCCAGGTCCTTCAGTCCGGACCAGATGTCCAAACTTGGTCCTGCCTGCCCTGCATCACTGCCAGCGGGTTGCTTAGGATACCTAAGTTTTTTCCTGGCAGCCCCAGTTGCGGGAGAAAATGAAGAAGGAGCCGTTGACGTGTCACGTTCCGCTTCAGCTGACAGTGTGTTCACCAGCAGGTCTTTGCACCTCTGCAGGCTTGTGTCGGCCGGAAAGAGAGACACCACATAGGCTTTAAACCTAGGATCAAGCACGGTGGCCAAAATGTAGTGGTCTGATTTCAACAGATTGACCACCCTGGAATCCTGGCAAAGCGAATGAAGGGCTTCATCCACAAGTCCCACATGCCGAGCGGAATCGCTCCGTCTTAGCTCCTCCTTCACTTTCTCCAGCTGCTTCTGCAAAAGCCTGATGAGGGGAATGACCTGACTCAAGCTGGCAGTGTCTGAACTGACTTCACGTGTGGCAAGTTCGAAGGGCTGGAGAACCTTGCACAACACGGAAATCATTCTCCACTGCGCTTGAGTCAGGTGCATACCCCTTCCTTTGCCTATGTCATAGGTGGATGTATAGGCTTGTATGGCCTTTTGCTGCTCCTCCATCCTCTGAAGCATATAGAGGGTTGAGTTCCACCGCGTCACAACCTCTTGCTTCAGGTGATGGCGGGGCAGGTTCAAGAGTGTTTGCTGGTGCTCCAGTCTTCGGCACGCAGTCGCTGAATGGCGAAAGTGGCCAGAAATTTTTCGGGCCACCCAAAGCATCTCCTGCATGCCCCTGTCGCTTTTCAGAAAATTCTGCACCACCAAGTAAGCCACTGGGCGATGATTTCCCTCAGTTTCTCTAAGAGGTTGTCGGCGGTGTGCCTCTTACTGAAACCGGTGATACACAGCGTAGCCTGCCTTGTAACGAGCTGGCGTTTCTGAGATGCTGCTACTGGTGACGCTGCTGCTGTTGCTGCGTAAGGTGATACATCTACCCAGTGGGCTGTCACAGTCATATAGTCCTTAGTCTGCCCTGTTCCACTTGTCCACATGTCCGTGGTTAAGTGGACATTGTGTACAACGCCATTTTTCAGGACACTGAGGACACTTTTTCTGACGTTTCTGTACAGTCTCGGTATCGCCTGCCTAGTGAAGTGGAATCTAGACGGGATTTTGAACCAGGGACACACTACCTCCATCAATTGTCTAAATCCCACTGCACTAATGGCGGATACCGGACGCACGTCTAACACCAACATAGCAGTCAAGGCCTCAGTTATACGTTTTGCTTCAGGATGACTGCTGTCGTACTTCATCCTCCTCGCTAAGGACTGTTGGAGGGTCAATTGTTTAGTAAAAGTAGTGGTGTTCCTACTTCCTCTCTGGGATGATGAACGACTCCCAGCAGCAGCAACAGCAGCAGCGGCAGCAGTAGGCGTAGCAATGCAGGATCCTCCGGAGGAATCCCGGATAGGAGAGTCAGTCATGCCAGTGACATGGCCTGCAGGACTACTTCCGATCCTGACTAAGGAGGAAATTGACGAGGAGGGAGTTGACGGTGTGGTTTGCAGGCGCTTGGATACAACAGGACAACGGGATTTAGGTGTCCCTGGACTGCTTACGGTCTTAGCCAAAGTTTCTGAACTTGACAGTAACTTTTTATGAACGCGCTACAGGTGCCGTATAAGGGAGGATGTTTCTAGGTGGTTGACGTCCCTACCCCTACTTATTTCACCTTTACATATGGTACATATGGCAAGACAGTTGTTGTCCGGATTTGGATAGAAATATTGCCAGACCAAAGAGGTGGAATGTTTGGTCTTCTGCCCAGGCATGACCGTGATGGGCTTTTTCATCCCACGGACAACAACTGTCTCCCCCGGAGCCTGATTTAAACAAACCACATCACCATCAGAATCCTCCTCGCCAACTTCCTCCTCAGCGCCAGCTACACCAGTATCCTCATCCTGTTGTACTTCAACAGTGACATCTTCAATTTGCATATCAGCAAGTGGACTGTGGGTGCTCCTTTCAGCACTTGCAGGTGGCGTGCAAATGGTGGAAAGAGCCACCTCTTCCCGTCCAGTGCTGGGAAGGTCAGGCATCGCAACCACCACCACACTTGGACTCTCCTTGGGGATTTGTGATATCTTCTTAGAAAGCATAGTTCTTCGCTGTGCTTTTGCCAGCTTAACTCTTTTGATTTTTTTAGTGGGAGGAGGGCTTCCATCGTCATGTGAAGCTGAACCACTAGTCATGAACATACTAGGGATCGACCTTAGCCGTTCCTTGCCACTCCGTGTCGTAAATGGCATATTGGCAAGTTTACGTTTCTCTTCAGCTGATTTAAATGTCTTTTTCAAGGTCATTTTCCTGAACTTTGCCATTTGGGATTGTATGTGCCCTCTACTATGACATTGGGCATCGGCCTTGGCAGACGACGTTGATGGCATGTTATCGTCTATGTCATGACTAGTGGCAGCAGCTTCAGCACTAGGAGGAAGTGGTTCTTGATCCTTCTCTATTTTATTTTTATCGGAGAAAGTTTGGTCCTCCATTTATGTTATATCGATTTGATATATACGTGCGGCTAAACACAGAAAATATTTTTTTTTTTGGTTTGGACTAGAGTGTACTTTGGGGGTTACAGCACCCTTTAACGGTCAAGCCAGCCGGCCCTTTACTTATGACACAGGCGCACGCTTGGCACTACTTTGTTGATGCACGTGCGGCTACTGCGCACACAATTCACAAACACAGAAAATAATTTTTTTATGGTTTGGACTGGAGTGTACTTTCGGTGGTTACAGCACCCTTAACGGTCAAGCCAGCCGGCCCTTTACTTATGACACAGGCGCACGCTTGGCACTACTTTGTTGATGCACGTGCGGCTACTGCGCACACAATTCACAAACACAGAAAATAATTTTTTTTTTGGTTTGGACTGGAGTGTACTTTCGGGGGTTACAGCACCCTTAACGGTCAAGCCAGCCGGCCCTTTACTTATGACACAGGCGCACGCTTGGCACTACTTTGTTGATGCACGTGCGGCTACTGCGCACACAATTCACAAACACAGAAAATAATTTTTTTTTGGTTTGGACTGGAGTGTACTTTCGGGGGTTACAGCACCCTTTAACGGTCAAGCCAGCCGGCCCTTTACTTATGACACAGGCGCACGCTTGGCACTATTTTGTTGATGCACGTGCGGCTACTGCGCACACAATTCACAAACACAGAAAATTATTTTTTTTTTGGTTTGGACTGGAGTGTACTTTGGGGGTTACAGCACCCTTTAACGGTCAAGCCAGCCGGCCCTTTACTTATGAAACAGGCGCACGCTTGGCACTACTTTGTTGATGCACGTGCGGCTACTGCGCACACAATTCACAAACACAGAAAATAATATTTTTTTTGGTTTGGACTGGAGTGTACTTTGGGGGTTACAGCACCCTTTAACGGTTAAGCCAGCCGGCCCTTTACTTATGACACAGGCGCACGCTTGGCACTACTTTGTTGATGCACGTGCGGCTACTGCGCACACAATTCACAAACACAGAAAATAATTTTTTTTTTTGGTTTGGACTGGAGTGTACTTTGGGGGTTACAGCACCCTTTAACGGTCAAGCTAGCCGGCCCTTTACTTATGACACAGGCGCACGCTTGGCACTACTTTGTTGATGCACGTGCGGCTACTGCGCACACAATTCACAAACACAGAAAATAATTTTTTTTTTGGTTTGGACTGGAGTGTACTTTGGGGGTTACAGCACCCTTTAACGGTCAAGCCAGCCGTCCCTTTACTTATGACACAGGCGCACGCTTGGCACTACTTCGTTGATGCACGTGCGGCTACTGCGCACACAATTCACAAACACAGAAAATATATTATTTTTTTAGCACTTGGGGGGAGCACCCCTGATGGACAGAGCACCCCCTGGACAACACTACAGCACCCCTTTAGGACTGGGACACTGCACAGGACTTTGGAGTGGACACAGCCCCTATGGAGAACTGACTGCACAACACAGTCCAGCCAGCCCCTATGGACTTTGAAGTAGTGGACACAGCCCCTATTAACAACAGCAGCACAGCACAACACAGCCAGCCCCTATGGACTTTGAAGTAGTGGACAACAGCAGCACTACACTACACTACACAGCCCTAAATCCCACCCTCCCTCTTCACTGTCCACAGCCGAGTGAGAAAATGGCGCCGACGCGGGTACCTTATATAGGATCCAAAACCCGCGAGACTCGGAAGGCGGGATGATGACGTTTTGCCTCGATTTCAGATCCGAGTCAGGCGGGAAAGTCGAGCCTGACTCGGATCGGGGGGACTCGGGGGGGTTCGGATTTCAGAAATCCGAACCCGCTCACCCCTAGTATCAAGTAAACAGTCCATGCAAATATTTAAAATGGTGACAACTATTAGTCACGTCATGGTGGGTATAGCTGTGAGCACTACAAGCATCATACATCACCATGCCTGCGCTAGCTGCACACAGTCCATGGACGTATTCATCACCCATAGATAATACACACAACACTCAGGGATCGTACAGCACTTTGCCCTGCTGGTAGAGGCCGGGAAAAGGCTCTAAGTCTGCCACCTGCTGGGCATGCGTAGTGCAGCAGCTTTAGCTGCTCATGGGGTTTACTTAGAAAAAGCACTAATGCCAACTTCCATTTTGCCATCCAGATGACTCGTCTACTTCAGAAGCTCAGAAGGGCTTATTATCTACAGTAACAATGATGGTAATGGTAAAGATTAGGGATGGCCAGCAGTGACTGTACCCACCAATGTTTTCCTTCCAATGGCAATGGTTTTGGCATTTGATTGCAGGACTGCGGTAGCTGCCATAATCCCTATTTTCTTCTGATGAGTGTTGCCCCGATGTTTGGTGATGGAATACACCAAAGCTAGATAAAAGTTACTCAGTAGCAGACAGTGCTCCTTTGTGCATGGGCAGGAGCGTATCACTGATAGCTGAAACCATAGAATGGCTTAATACCATTGTTAGGTATATAGCAATGGCGGCAAAAACTGAACCATCCGATGCCGTCCTTCCAATGGTCTTCCCTAGTAGAGGATAGGCAACTTGTGTCTCTTTAGCCAATGTAGAACTACAAATCACAGCACTCCCTACCAACCAGTGGCTGCCGGGGATACCTTCTAATTACAATAATATCGGAGGCATTACCCGCTATTAGAGGGTCCAACTGTAAAATTGTGTGTGTGGGGGGGGGGTGATGCGTGTCTGCACTGGGGGTCCCCATTCCACCCTTCTGACTGGAGTTAGAGCACCCCATGACAACCTTGCACATGTTTAGAAGAGCAGAGCGGGGGGGTCCATGAAATGGGGGGGGACAAATCAATGCTTTCCCCTAAGCAGCTATACGGTCTACTCAGGTGGTAGTTATGTCCCTACTTTTCATACCTTGCTGTGGGCTTCAGTGTCAGATCTTGTGTCACTGACCTAAGAGGACGCCATAGCTTCCAGCAGCCGTGGTTTTGGCTTCAGTATCAGATCTTCTGTCACTGACCTAAGTGGACGCCATAGCTTCCAGCAGCCGTGGTTTTGGCTTCAGTGTCAGATCTTCTGTCACTGACCTAAGAGGATGCCATGGCTTCCAGCAGCCGTGGGTTTGGCTTCAGTATCAGATCTTGTGTCACTGACCTAAGAGGACGCCATAGCTTCCAGCAGCCGTGGTTTTGGCTTCAGTATCAGATCTTCGGTCACTGACCTAAGAGGACCCCATAGCTTCCAGCAGCCGTGGTTTTGGCTTCAGTATCAGATCTTCTGTCACTGACCTAAGAGGACACCATAGCTTCCAGCAGCCGTGGTTTTGGCTTCAGTATCAGATCTTCTGTCACTGACCTAAGAGGACGCCATAGCTTCCAGCAGCCGTGGGTTTGGCTTCAGTGTCAGATCTTGTGTCACTGACCTAAGAGGACGCCATAGCTTCCAGCAGCCGTGGTTTTGGCTTCAGTATCAGATCTTCTGTCACTGACCTAAGAGGACGCCATAGCTTCCAGCAGCCGTGGGTTTGGCTTCAGTGTCAGATCTTGTGTCACTGACCTAAGAGGACGCCATAGCTTCCAGCAGCCGTGGTTTTGGCCTCAGTATCAGATCTTGTGTCACTGACCTAAGAGGACGCCATAGCTTCCAGCAGCCGTGGTTTTGGCTTCAGTATCAGATCTTCTGTCACTGACCTAAGAGGACGCCATAGCTTCCAGCAGCCGTGGGTTTGGCTTCAGTGTCAGATCTTGTGTCACTGACCTAAGAGGACGCCATAGCTTCCAGCAGCCGTGGTTTTGGCTTCAGTATCAGATCTTCTGTCACTGACCTAAGAAGACGCCATAGCTTCCAGCAGCCGTGGTTTTGCCTTCAGTATCAGATCTTCTGTCACTGACCTAAGAATACGCCATAGCTTCCAGCAGCCGTGGTTTTGGCTTCAGTATCAGATCTTGTGTCACTGACCTAAGAGGACGCCATAGCTTCCAGCAGCCGTGGTTTTGGCCTCAGTATCAGATCTTGTGTCACTGACCTAAGAGGACGCCATAGCTTCCAGCAGCCGTGGTTTTGGCTTCAGTATCAGATCTTCTGTCACTGACCTAAGAGGACGCCATAGCTTCCAGCAGCCGTGGTTTGGCTTTAGTATCAGATCTTGTGTCACTGACCTAAGAAGACGCCATAGCTTCCAGCAGCCGTGGTTTTGGCTTCAGTATCAGATCTTCTGTCACTAACCTAAGTGGACGCCATAGCTTACAGCAGCCGTGGTTTTGGAATCGGAAAGTGATGTGGACTGCAAGAAAAGAGGACTGGACTCTGCACTGGTCCTAGTTTGGGAGGATAGGGGTGTGGTCTGTTTGATACAGGCAGGGACGGTGGATGCACCATCTGTTATTTCCGCATTTGTCTAACATCACAGTCCGGGTGAGCTGCCTAAACGTTGCTGACACTTCTCTTCCCCATGCATCCAGAAAGTAATGATGTATTTCTCTAGGATCCATGAAAAAAAAAAAAGTTGCAATGAATTCTGTGCTGCGGAATGCAGATCACTGCGAGAGCGCAGCGGACCAGCGTCGGGGGATCCTCATTGTGTCGTAGTCAGCGCTATTCCTGATAGAGTCCCTGCAATTTTTTACTAAGTACATTTATTAAGCTTTCACCTTTCTAGCCATGTTTGTATACCATCAGGTAGAGTTGTTTATTGTATAAAACCAACCTGCTCTCTGTATACTGTCCTATCCCGCGAAAAGAGCACAGACAATCTGGGCCATAACCAAGGGCACTCTTAATAAATAAATACAATAAATAAAGTTGCAGTAAGCCATAGAGAAGCCACAAATTAAAGGACTCTATGTACTAAGCCTTGGAGAGAGACAAAGGGCCTCATTCAGAGGCGGTCGTAGGATGCAAGCGGTCGTTCAGAAACAGGGCGGCCGCTTGCATCCTGAACTGCCGCCTCCATGTCGGTCGTTAGGCCGTGGGTTAACACCAACAGCTCTAACGACCGCTAAGGGAGATGGTCTCGATGGTCAAGACCATCGCGACCATCGGGGCTTACGACCAGACCCTAGGGTAGAGTCTCGTCAACCTTAAGCCCCAGGGAGCTTCCTGCTGTGTTTCAGCAGGAAGCTCCCCACTGACATCACTGATGATGTCAGTGGGGCCGCCCCCAAACGGCTAACGTTCCGGTGGGAACGCCTCTGTTTGGGCAGGCACACCCCCTGCCCGCCCAGCAAACGGAGCGAGCTGTCAATCAACATCGACAGCTCGCTCCGTCTGCTTCGAGCCCGCTAATGATGGATCACCCATCATTAGCGGGGGCTCGCGCATGCGCACGACGGAGCCGACTCCGTTGTGCGCATGCCCTGTGGACCAACATCGAGTGCGACCGACTCTGAATGAGGTCCAAAGTACCAACCAATCAGTGTTCTGTCATGTCACAGGCTGTGTTTGAAAAATGGCAGTTAGGAGATGATTGGTTGGTACTTTACCATCTGTTTTATCTCTCTTCAAGGCTTAGTACATAGACCTGAAAGTCTCCTGAAGGTGAAGAACCTCTTTAAATAGGAATAAGCACTAAGCCTTTGCTGCTTCAAGGGGTGTGAGCCTGTGCCTTCATTCTAATAAATCTAGGTCCATTTCAGGGATAACCTAAGAGAAGCTCTGTACATGGGCCTGGGGAACAGAAATTAGGCGCGCAGGAGGTATACATGTGCTTCATAAATAAATTATACAAACATAAATATAGGCCAGTAGTTCCGTCCAAATACGTTGGTGTCATTTCCTCATCGCCTGCCGTTCCTGACCTGTGCCAAGCACCGGTGATGCCGGAATAAATCAGCGACTGGCAGAAAGAAGCTTTGGCCCAAGACGATACAGAATGGGCAGCTCTGACCTCTGAACTTTCTGTCCACAACTCTCAGAGGGCGTGCGCCCAATCTGCCATGCTCCAACATCAACAGAGCAGTCTGTGCTCACTGGCACACAGTGAGCCCCTTCAGCCTGACACAGGACTGAACTCCATCCGACATCCTGTTTGATACGAGGGCATAGGTCTGCTCTGTGGTGCAGCGATCCAGACACGTCAGATTTCAGCTCCGATTTCAATAAAGAGACCAAATGACTATAATTCCACCAGCAATTACCAAATGCGTTTACATGTTATAAAAAATCAATCGCTGCAGTCTACAGGGTGCTTATCCGACGTTTCCCACGACTGGACAGAACATAGAATTGCTTCAGCCGTGCACGCGAATTGGCACTCAGCGTATCCACCAGATTCTGGGACTGCTTAAGACCTTGCTTAACCCCATTCACTAAAATCTAAATAAATTGAATACTTAGGGGTAAATTTACTAAAGTGAGAGTTTTTAGAAGAGAGTTTTAAAAGTGATGTTGCCCATATTAACCAATCAGATTCTACTTAACATTTAACTAGCACCTTCTAGAAGATAATAGCTAGAATCTGATTGGTTGCTATGGGCAACATCACTTTTAAAACTCTGGGCCTGATTCAGAGCCGGTCGCTATTTGCGGTCTTTCGTTCTAAAACAAGGGGTGGCTATTCAAATGAACCGTTCGCTAATTGCGGTCTGTTCACGCCTCTAGGTCTGAACGAGCGAACAAAACTTGCGGTCGTTTTTTGGGAAACTACGCCCCCTGGCCGCTCGCATCCTACGTCATGTCCGCTATTTATTAGATTAATCGAGTACATCGACCAGGGTATGAGCTGCTCGCTATTCTTGTGGTTGGTTTTTGCTAGCACAATTTTGCGAGCAGTTTTGGCTATAAAATAACCCAGTGACGTGGTCAATGACGCTGCTGTTTTAATTATGCACACCCATAAAACGCCCGTTTTGACCTTTAAGCACGCCTGCGATCGGATCTCCACTCCCCGTTTTCAAGCACCTTCCCCTGTTACCACCCACATACGCCTCCTCCTGTCACTCAAATTATCAGGCATTCGCTATTTTGCGAGCACATGAATTTCGACCGCACTGACTGGTTCGCGCATGCGTATAACGATCCGTACGCATGCGCAGTTGGGCAAACATCGCTCGGAGCGAACGAGCGGCCGCTTACGAGTGGCTCTGAATCAGGCCCTCTCTTCTAAAAACTCTCACTTTAGTAAATTTACCCCTTGGAATGAATTGAACAACGCGGAACATTGCAACCCAGGATAACGTGTTTACCAAATTACCTGAAGCTGACCCTCATAGCCACAAATAACAGCGATCCCTGGACTGTTCTTATCACCTGCACAATGAAGCATTACAACAGGTTGTGTTTGGGAGGGGGGCGCACAATGTTTAGTCCATTAATTTTTATGCAAAGTGTACAGTACATACACACAGTGGAGGCAGATATTGTGGACTAGAATGAAAGAGAAGGCAGCTGTATCAATTACCGGGAGTCAGCGATTGTTCTAGGAACCTGTAATGTCACCAAAAATCAGGGACCTCACTGAAGCCTCAGACCGCAGCGATGTTACCGAACTAAATGACTGGCTGCCTTTTAATGAATATCGGATCAGCTTACAAGTTTGTAGATCATGGGGCTAATTCGGATGCAATGCCGGTGTTCACACAAGTTAGTGATTTTTGCACGACTGCGCATGCATCTAAATCTCTAAAGAATTAGCACGGAGCATGCATCCCGGGGTGTTTGCGCACAGGACCGATTGAGTCATACTGGCTCCGGAATGTGTTGGCCGTTCCTGGGGGTGTGACTGGGAGGTGGCTAAACAGACGCACAAAGATATTCCGTCTTACGGATGCGTTAACGGTGTGTCGCAGAAGTGACTGCAGATTCAGATGTTTAATCACGTACACTGGAGGCCATACTATTGGGCTGTCGCAGGTCCTGATGGTGCTTCCGATGCTCAAAGTGGGCTGTCCCAGCACTTGCACACTCGGAAGCACGCTTGTACACCAGGGGAAGGTCTGACACTAGCGTTAGCATAAAGTCGCACATGCGACTACAGCAAAAGTCGCTAACACAGTCATAGCCGCTAGTAATTATGTTATTATGCCCCATTAGCTATAGTATAAGGTTCTCTTTTCACACTTTCAACAACAGGGAAAAGGGCTCATTTGCAAATAACAAACTCCGTGGCCCTGGATTGCTGCTTTATTGGTACAATTGCATCTGTTTGACCGCCAAGTGCCTATTAAAGTGCGCGGACTCTCCTGCCATCTCATGTTGGGCCCAGTTAGTGAGGGCCTAGGAGCCCGGGGCCTCTGCTGAGTGCGGTAGAAAATAAAATGCGTTTTTCTAGTAATCACAACGATTGCGTGCAAGGCCAAGATTCCCGGATACCTGGCCACGCCCCCCATGACGCAGCCAAATTCCCATAGTGACTTGGCCACACCCCCACATCGTGATTTAGACTCACCAATGATGGTATGTATTATATTGTTTGAAGCCCTAAAAGTGCAACTGGAAGGTGCAAAATACGTCCCAGACATATAGAACGAGGACCGGTCTCTGCAACATCACAGGTCATGGGGGGGAAAAAACTCATGTCCTTTAGCGGGGAGAATCTGTGAGCCCTACCCCAGACCTTGTATTTTTGTAGCGACCTGGCCACAATTCCTCCACTGCATAGATCAGAGATACACTGCCTGACGCCAGGGGCTTCCCAACTGAGCCCCTATATGTAGCTGCTCTTTGTATGGGTGGGGCTTGCACTTCTATAGCCTGTATGTTCTTCCTCTGAAATGGTATGGGACCTCCAATCGATGATGGTATCCCAGAAGAGATAAATATGACAAAATATGGTGTACACTGTCTTCTATCAAGGTGACCAGACAACTTTTTACCAAAAGTGTCTCCTCCTCTTGGTCTAATTTAAAAAATATCCCATCCTGCAATACAAAACCCTGCTGGTGCATTAATGCACCCAACTCTCACAGCCTACACCTACTTGGATTTACCCAAATTCCCCCATCAGAGGGTGCAAACTCTGCCCCCTATAAGTTCCGCCATTTTGGTCCACAAATATATGCCCTTACCTGTCCAAACGAGTATACTTGTGCAAAATTTGGGACCAGAATATTGTCAGTATTTTATGCTACTCAAAAAAGAGTCTTAGGGCTCCATTTATTAACATTATTTTTACTAAAATAAAGTGAAAAAGGGTGTTTTCACACCCTTTTCACATTATTTTAGTTTCACCTGTAGTTATTACAGGTCAATTGGAGTAGAATTAGTAAAATTCTACTCCAACCCCCAGTATCACTTATTTTTAGTAAAGCAGATCGCATTTCCCATAATTGTAATGGGAAATGTGATCCGACCATAGTTACTAAAAATAAATTGTAAACAAATACTGGGGGAAGCCCTGTGATAATAACGCCACCTGGAGGTGGCGTTATCCAGGGTCTCCGCCGGTTACCGGGCTCCCACTCTGCTCTAACGGGGAGAGCAGAGGCGGGAGCCGGTACAAGTAATCATCTATGTGGCCTGAGCAGACCGCAAGCTGATTACTGTAAAAAAAGAAAAAAAAAATTAAACATTTTTTTTTTCCTTACCTGAATCCAGGGACCGGTGATCGGGCCTCTGGTGATGGCTCCTCTCCAGTCAGCTGGTCTCCCATAGTGCACTGCGGCCAGGTCATCAGGTGATCGGTTCCCAGTGCAGTATGGGAAATCACCTGATTGGGAAGCCCGGAGAAGATCACCGGAGGCCAGGAGGATGCAGGTAAGTGTAATGAAGGGAGGGGGGGTCGTGGGGGTCCTCGATCGCGGGGGGCGGGGCTTAGCATCGGTGGGGGGTAGCAGCGATGGTGGGTCGGCGCATGCGCGGGCTCTTAGTCGCGGTATTTTTTCCGAAAATACCGCGACTAGAGTGCGGATGGGATCCGCAGGGACAGAGCTTTATCACAAGCTGTCCCTGCAAGGGATTTATAGTAAATCCCTGTGATATTGCCTGAATTCACTCGGTAATATCACACTACAATCCGCATTCAATATGCGGATTGTAGTAAATAGAGCCCTTAGTAACTTCAGAAATGTGTTTATGGTTGAACACTATAGACACAATGTCCGTGGTTTCTTCATGATCATTTTCCAGATAACGCTTTTAGAAAGCAGCTTTTACATAAACAGCTGTTTGTAAATGGTAAAAAAAAAAAAAATACTAACCACATAAGTCCAAACTAGTTATTCCCAATTCCCCTAGGCGAGGTCAGGACCTCTACTGGGACTGACCAATTACACAAACAGGTCTGCAAAACTAAAAAAAACCATAGCGTACACCGAGTTTGTGATAGCAAAAGGCACCATAGCATCAAAGCGTGTACATTATTAACAATTACTTATAAAGTGCTAGCATATTTCCTTGTGCTTTACAATTGGGAATGACAATTTAAAAGAATAGTAAAAAAAACAAGCCTCAAGCTTACAATCTATCGCTGTATATGTTTTTTTTAGTGATAGACATTTGTTTTTTTTTTTCTTTCTTCTTTTACCTAATTTGATATCCATCTGGCGCTGTTTCCAACATGGAGGAGTACAGCGCGATTATCACAGAGAAGACAAAACCCCAACGCTCTACTGCACCTGATGCCTTTGTTATAGAAGGAAAACACCTCTAATTAGGGAGTTGAACAATTTGTATTTATACCATTAAACTCTAGTAATTTGTGACCTGTGGGCCTGATTCAGAGCCGGACGCTATTTGCGTTTGCGCTATTTGCGTCCTTTGGGATAGGTGCGCAAGCGGGCGGCCAAAGTCAGGTCGCTTTAGGCACACACCTATATTCCGCAGCGCTTTACAGAGAATATTGTAGGTCCCTGCCCCAATGGAGCTTACAATCTATGGGCCGGATTCAGAGCCGGACGCAATTAGCGCTCGCTCGTCCAGAAAATAGGGGTGGCTATTCAAATGAACCGTTCGCTCTTTGCGGTCTGTTCACGCCTCTATGTCTGAACGAGCGAACAAAACTTGCGGTTGTTTTTTGAAAAAATACGCCCCCTGGCCGCTCGCATCCTACGTCATGTCCGCTATTTATTAGATTAATCGAGTACATTGACCAGGGTATGAACTGCTCGCTATTCCTGTGGTTGGTTTTTGCTACCACAACTTTGCGAGCAGTTCTGGCTATAAAATAACCCAGTGACGTGCTCAATGACGCTGTTGTTTTAATTATGCACACCCATAAAACGCCCGTTTTGACCTTTAAGCACGCCTGCGTTCTGATCTCCACTCCCCGTTTTCAAGCACCTTCCCCTGTTACCACCCACATACGCCTCTTTCTGTCACTCAAATTAGCAGGCATTCGCTATTTTGTGAGCACATGATTTTCGGCCGCACTGACTGGTTCGCGCATGCGTATAACGATCCGTACGCATGCGCAGTTGGGCAAACATCGCTCGGAGCGAACGAGCGGCCGCTTACGAGCGGCTCTGAATCAGGCCCTGTGACTTTTGCTATTGTATATAGCGAAGGATGTGAAGACTGGCCTAGCAAGCAAGGTCGCAGCTGCAAAAACTTGCTAATGGTTGCCAATAACACCTGAGCATAGGGACTCTGCTGCCTTCTCATCTGCGTGCGACGTCACTTACCTGTGTAAATATCGGTAACATTGACGCACATCGAGTGGCCATCTTGCTCTTGCAGCAGGTCTGACCAACCGCAAACACTGCAGCTCTCCTCGCACGGCGCTGAGAGCTCTCATGCTGCGACAAATCGTGTCTATCGCCTAGTGTGTATGCACTAGTGCGCACTCCCGCTGGTCGCATGCATTATCGTGTGATTGGATGTGCTGCACAGCCAATCACACGATATCGCATGCGGCACCATAAATATTAATGAAAGACAGAACAAGTAATCGTTCATTAAATCGTGCAGCGTGTATCGGCAATCATGCGATGTCCAGGGTGAAGGCAAATCGCCCTGAACATCGGCACGATTACCGGTCGTTTAGGTGTGTACCCAGCCTAAGGGGTCTATTTACTAAGCAGTGTTAGGAGACAGAGTGAAAAGTGATAAGGTGCCAGCCAATCAGCTCCCAACTGTCATCTCACAGGCTGTGTTTGAAGAATGACAGTTAGGAGCTGATTGGCTGGCACCTTATCACAGACTTATCACTTTTCACTCTGTCTCCTAACACTGCTTCGTAAATAGACCCCTAAGTTTTACTTGGGAGCTAAACTGGGGGGGGGGGCAGTAAGTGTCATAGCTCACTGCTGTGTACGGTGACATTGTGTGTTCACATACATTCCTCCTGTTAATCCTATTAGGTTATTACGTTTTATAAATTATGGCCAAGTTTATTGATACTTATGCCAGGGTGCCTATTCTGCAACTGCTGGCATGACTTATTGAGGCTGGTTCCCACATAGATGATTTCTATTTATTTATTTTTTGGGGGAGTCTGGACTTTCTACAGTATGATGCACCTTTTAGTCCTCTATTAGTTTATTCTACAACTGTTTTGAGCACTAAACCTCAAAAAGTAACTTTACGGAGGCACCACAATCCAGCGAAGAGTTCCTAAATCCGCTCGTTAAATATATAGAGAGTGACAAAGGCACAGGAGATCCAGGGCGATGGTCATATAACGTTACAGAAAATTGTCTCCGTATATTTAGAGCCTAAACTTTTACCTAAAATAAAGCAGTAAAACGGCACAGGAAAAAAAAAAAGGTACGCTCGCAGGTGCAGCAGTCATTGTTGGATTACCTGTGTGAATTTTCCGATTCCCATAATGTAACAGGAGACAATCGATCCTGAAGTTACCCTGTTTGCCTTTATTTTGAAGCCACAGAAGAAGTAACCTCTTGTCTGTTTGGATAGTATGAGGATACTCATGTCCCCGCGTTTGTCACACCACAGGAAAGGTTTTTGTGACTGGTGGAGGCTCAGCGCAAGATCAAAGCCTGGAACCACTCACAATAAAACAGGAGGGCAAGTCCCAAAGAATCAAAGACACAAAGGAAACGTTTAGAAGATAAGCATCGGTCTGCGATATGACATTTCATTCAGATCCGGTGCAAGAGTTCAATACAGGGTTCATAAGACAAACATACAAAAGAGATTGGCTTTAAGGCTTTGCCGGTCAGCAGACCTGACTCTGGTGCACCAACAGCTTCTATGGAGAAGATCTTTGCTTTAAGATACTGCTGGATAACAGAACAGCCTGTGCTGGGATGGATAAAATAAGTGACCTCATTAGTCCTGGGGAGTTCATTCGATGTTGTGTTTTCTTGATGTGACAGAATCAGACGAGTGGAAATTTCTATTGCGGATATTTTTGGAGCTAGGGAACCCCCGAAATACAGACATGACCACTAACAAATTAATCAGAACAGTGCCTAGCTAGAGGTCCACCGGGTCTGGGATTTATTACATAGGAAGGTGGCTCCTAAACTTTTTTGAATCGCGACACCCTAGAGTAACAGTAATGTTTTCCCAGCACCCCTAAGCCAAAAGTTTGTTATTGAGAAATTCAGAAAAAAATTTAGTCAAATAGTAAAGTGAAGTAAATTGTGCTGACCTGTCATCCTAATGGTGCATACACACAGTCAGATTTTTCTTCAGATCTGAACGATAACGATTTTAAAAATCGTTCAATCGTCCATATCTGAAGGAAGATCTGACATATCTGACATGTTTAAACTAGAGATGAGCGGTTCGGATTCTGTGGAATCCGAACCGCTCCGAACATTGGGGATCCGAGTCCACCCGAACCCTGTTCGGGTGTTCACCGCCTGACTTGGATCCCCGTTCTGGGCCGAGAATCCGACATCAGGGCTCCTATTGTGTAGGGCAGAGCGCTGTGATAGCGGTCTGCCCTACACAGACACAAACACACAGCCGCCAGCGGCAGCTGTGTGTTTGTTACAGCAGCCAATGAGAGTCACACAGACTCTCATTGGCTGCTGCACGGAGGGAGCCGGCTGGAGCTCACACATGAGCTCCGTCTTCCGGCTCCCTCCTCAGCGTGTGACAGCAGAGCGGACGGCGCGGGAGCGGGGATACAGGTACGTTTTTATTTTTTATTTGTGCAAGGGCCGGGGGCACTACTGGGGGGGTCTGCTAATGGGGGTGTGGGGGGGGCCATACTACTGGGGGGGTCTGCTACTGGGGGGGCCATACTACTGAGGGGCCTGCTACTGGGGGGGCCATACTACTGAGGGGCCTGCTACTGGGGGGGCCATACTACTGGGGGGGCCTGCTACTGGGGCAGCCTACTACAGGGGGGGGGCATACTACAGGGGGGCCCATACTACAGGGGGGGCTACTACTGGGGCAGCCTAGTACTGGGGGGGGGCTGCTACTGGGGCAGCCTACTACTGGGGGGGCATACTACTGGGTGGCATGCTAATGGGGGGCATACTACTGGGGGTCCTGCTAATGGGGGGCATACTACTGGGGGGGCCTGCTACTGGGTGGCATGCTAATGGGGGGCATACTACTGGGGGGCATTGCATAGTGGACCCTACTACTAAGGGGACTGCATAGGGGGCACCACTGCTGGGGGCATTGTGTAAGGGACACCACTACTGTGGGCATTGTGTAAAAGGGGCACTACTGTGGGCATTGTGTAAAAGGGGCACTACTGTGTGTCGTAACATAAATAAGAGACACTACTTTATGGTGTAATGTGAATCAGGCCCTATGTGCGGTGTAATGTGAATAAGATTGTGCACTGTGACTCCTTGGGCCGTAGCCCACTATGTAAACAAGTACTGTGATTCTGCTGGCCGTACCCCACTGGGTGGGTGCACTACTTTTCATTTCTACCACTGCTGTGTGGCAATGTGTCATAGATGTGCTTTATACTGTGGTGTCTGTGTCGTTGTGCCACTGCTTTGTCGCTTAGTAACCAGTCAGCTCACTGCAACCTTTGGCCAATAATGTTGAAAACAATATTATAAGCTGTGATATGGTCTAAATTGACTGGAAATTAATGTTATTGAGGTTAATAATACTCTAGGAAGAAAAAAAAGACCAATTTATGTGATTTTAGCTTTTTTTGTCAATTTTTGTAAAAAAATCCAAATCCAAATCCAAAGCCAGTCACCGCAGTTTGGCAAATCCAAATCCGGACAACGAATTAGAACCAAATCCAAATCCAAATCCGGCAAAAATGGTCCGGCGCACATCCCTAGTTTAAACGATGAACGATGCGCGTTCCCGATGGTCAGATAACGATATCTGACATCTGATGTGTTTGCAGTCAGTTTTGGACGATTTCAGTCATTTTAATGCAGTCAAAAATTGTTCATAATTCAAATCGATCATCAAATCGTTCATCTGACACATCTGACCGTGTGTATGCACTATTAGGATCAGTTACGTGGTGGTGGACAGGTTTGTGCTTTTGTTTGTCCATATATTTACATTACATTGACCATAAATAATTTGATTTGGTGCTGGACCAGCAACCTGAGGCACCCCTGCAAGTGTCCCGAGGCACCCCAGGGTGCCACGGCAGAAACCATTATCATAGGTAATAACGTAACAAGACATCAAAAACGCAGCAACTCTAAAAGGAAAGCTACACTGTCCTTATAAGCAGGGTTTAATATCCTCAAAAGCATATGGAGAAAGTACACTGAGCTACACATTTCAGTCACGTATAACTTGCCTGGAAGGATCTGCCTTTTTGGTACTCCATTAATAGTGAGCAATAACGGCAGGACGATCGCTGGGCAGATTACAGGGAAACAACTTTGCATCCATCCACACAAAGCGTAAAAAGCTTTGTGGGAAAGGAAACTTGAATGAAACGCCTCCCAAGCAACAGAAACATCATTTATTTTACAGGACGCATTCACCAATGAAAACTATTATGGCGACATGAAAAAAAGAAATCACTAATCGCTGTAATTTCTGAAGAATATTTTGCTTGGCCAGCTGACGCCATGTTGTTCTGCTGTCCTGAAGTGGTAAGGGTCGTCCTTTGGGATAGGTGCGCGAGCGGGCGGCCAAAGTCAGGTCGCTTAAGGCACACACCTATATTCCGCAGCGCTTTACAGAGAATATTGTAGGTCCCTGCCCCAATGGAGCTTACAATCTATGGGCCGGATTCAGAGCCGGACGCAATTAGCGCTCGCTCGTCCAGAAAATAGGGGTGGCTATTCAAATGAACCGTTCGCTCTTTGCGGTCTGTTCACGCCTCTAGGTCTGAACGAGCGAACAAAACTTGTGGTCGTTTTTTGAAAAAATACGCCCCCTGGTCGCTCGCATCCTACGTCATGTCCGCTATTTATTAGATTAATCGAGTACATCGACCAGGGTATGAGCTGCTCGCTATTCTTGTGGTTGGTTTTTGCTACCACAATCTTGCGAGCAGTTCTGGCTATAAAAAAACCCAGTGATGTGGTCAATGACGCTGCTGTTTTAATTATGCACACCCTTAAAACGCCCGTTATGACCTTTAAGCACGCCTGCGATCGGATCTCCACTCCCCGTTTTCAAACACCTTCCCCTGTTACCACCCACATACGCCTCCTCCTGTCACTCAAAATAGCAGGCATTCGCTATTTTGCGAGCACATGAATTTCGACCGCACTGACTGGTTCGCGCATGCGTATAACGATCCGTACGCATGCGCAGTTGGGCAAACATCGCTCAGAGCGAACGAACCAACAAACTTGGTCAGAAGCCAAATAACCTATGAGTTTGTTCCTTGAGTGTGGAGGGAAACCCGGAGCACCTGGTAGAAACCCACGCAAGCACCGTGAGAACATACAAGCTCCACACAGATAGGTTCGATTTCCCACCATGGCCCTAAGTACTCAGCGCCGTAAGGTAGCAATGCTAACCACTAAGTCACTGTGCTGCCCAAGTATAGCGACAATTACTTTGAAATCTTCTTTAGCGCAGAGTTGGTTTATTTTCATTCACTTGCCTGAGGCAGCATGGTTTAATTGCAGGCACAGAAACAGACAAATCTCAGGTGCACAACTTATTAATTATTGATAATATATAAATGCAATAAAAATTTTGTAAGAAAAGTGCAGTGTAAAGAGATAGTTAGGAGCAGCCACAGCTGCATATAAAGAATGAAAATAAAAAAGTGAAGTACATATATATTAAACACACAGTGAAGGGTTTCCTTTATAACACATTTTAACCCTTCACTGTGTGTTTAATATATATGTACTTCACTTTTTTATTTTCATTCTTTATATGCAGCTGCTCCTAACTATCTCTTTACACTGCACTTTTCTTACTATGGTGGTGCCCTGGGGCAGCTTGGCTGGGCCGGTTTTGGCGGGGTCCTGCGCTCTGGATTTTAACCCTAGTATGTTAGGGACCTACCCTACAGAGGTTACCTGGATATGGTGGGTAGGCCCATAATGTTGGCCATGATTATGCTAAAAAACCTCTATTGATTGCAAAATGTTATTGCGTTATTGTTATTTCATCAGGCGAAAGTGCCGCAATAAAGGACACTGAAACGTTGCCATACTACATGCTGCCCTAAGGGTTTCTAATTTCACAAAGCCGCAAGGAGTGCTGCACCACCGCTGTTTTTTATATATAAACAATATTTGACCGCCACAGCGGGCCAATACCTTGCCCCGGGTGCCCTCCACGTAGGGCAACGCCTCACGATACACAAGGAACACTTAGGCGGCACTCTGGAGACTCTCCAAACTGATGTAAACAACAGTGTTCCCATCCCCACTGTCTCACAGCCGTCTTCTCTAGCACTTCTATGACAGCCTTCACCTTCCCAGCTGTTCTGTGTATGGAGAATTGTGTTACTAATTGTCACTTGTGTTCTGTTTATATTTTAGTTATTGTAATGTAATGTTCTATGTACCCTTTACTGTTTGTACAGCGCTGCAGACCACTTGTGGCGTCCTATAAATAAAATGTAATAATAATATATATATATATATATATATTATACAACTGTTTATGTACTTTGTTAGGCGCTGCAGAACCTTTGTGGCGCCATATAAATTAAAGGATAATAATAATAATATATAAATTTCCTTATAAGTCAACCGAGCCACACAGACCCTCAAAAGGAAATCTGAACCCGCGATGTGGATACAGGGACACGCAATGTGGGGCTGGTTGAGACGGTACAGTCATACAACATATGGTCATGTCTAAGTACATGTACTGCAAGGCAGGTCCAACGCTACTGGAAACAGTACGTGTGTGATCTGTGTGTATTTACAGCATATATCCCGTTGCTCAATGCTGTGCTTAGAAGTGGTTAAGAGATGACAAAACCAGAGAAAAAGTAAATTGTTTGAAAGGAACAGATGTACGTACCTCCTACTGGAAAGTTTTAATTTAACTTTATGAAATCAGCAATCATTATACAGCTTCCAGTACAAATATATTAAATGTAATGTAAAACGAAGGGAAGCTTTAAGCCACTGTGGTCTGGTGAGTGTTCCCACAAAGTCCTACCGCTAAAAAATCTGTGTTTACTTTTATGCTTTACTTAACCAATTCCTTTTATGACATCAATCAGTGAGGAGAAGGCAGCACAGTGCAGGCCTGGAAAAGCAGGTTTCATCTGTCCCCATAATGCTACATTCTGCCTGTGGCCACCTCTCCGTTCATTGATTAGCACTGTGACCTCATGTTCTCATTTCCTGAATGATGCCACATCCTTCAGTGACCAAAACCAAACTGTGCACCCTCCCTGCCTATTGGTCCTTACCTTCTGCTGGTATTTGAGACTAGGCTGAATTTCCTAACCAGTTTCTCTCCTGGCCCTGGATAATGTCCGGGTGTCATACTTGGAAGCTATGGTGCCTTTCTAAATTCTTAAAGTATTTTATTTTTTTTTGTTAAATCACTTTACTATTCCAAGTATAAGGGGGTGTCCACCATTGCAACTCTACTGCGCCATTAGAAATCAGCAGCATATATCAGCACTTATTCCAAGCTGGATTAAACAGCGTACACACTAAACTAAATTCCCAATGAACAGAAGCTGCAGCCAATATAACCAGGGGTTGCGATAACAGTACACCGCCCCTGTCCGGGATCCAGTTGGGTTGTTAGTCAGTGCAGGCAGATTCCTCTTCTCCTTGCACTATGTGCAAGCTATTTAGTTGCGGTGGGAGTTGATATAGGGACCCAGCAAATTTGGGGGCAGGGGCAAGGGGGGGGGACCCTCTAAAATACTACTTTGAGAATATTGTAAATCTCAGGTTATGAGGTACTTAAGCAAACAAATTATTCATTGTATTTTTGTTTGGTTTAATATACAGCGTGGTCCACAAGTCTCCATAGGGGAAGTGAACACTTTTTAACAAAAAGTAACTATATAACTATATTTACAAAATGCAGATACCCTTTAAGAATTACTTTGTGAAAGGAAGATTTTATCATTCATGGGGAAATTGCTTTAATATATCCGGTGTTTTATGCATTTGCATTTCAAATGTGTTTTTAGGCGATTTAGGTTTCGTATCTTTCCTGATACGCCATGGCTGTGAATGTGTAAAAATCAGGTGGGCTGGCACCCGGGGACCTCTGAGACCAGTCCACGATCCAGGAGCCCGGAAACTGCTGATCTCGCCTTTGCAGCACTCAGATAACACAAGGAGCAGATGCCCAGTCTTGCTATCATCATTTAGCGGGGGCGGCATGACCGTGTCTTGCAGCAAGTTCAGGTACATTTCAAGATTTGTCCGTGACGCGTGTGTGATGCTCTCGCCATGTTTCCTGTTAAAGTCCATCGCAACCTTGCGACAGCTTCCTGATCCGACCACCACAATGACTTCTATACGTTCTAAGAAAGGCATTTTTGTAAGGAGGGGATCTACGTTTTGTTAAAAAGTATTAATTTTCCCAATGTATGGAGGCTTTCGGACCACCCTGTATATTAGTCAATTGCTTTCCTAAAGCAATGCAGGTGAATTCATATTTTGGATGTAGACACGCAGCTTGATAAACTGTCCAAGAAGGACATTTGGAATAAAGGTAGATGAAAACTGAAAATGCAGATGGTTAATATACTGTATAATGAAAACAATTGGCACGAAACAACTATGAATTTAAATAGTGCATAAGCGACAAAGTCAGCGGGGTTTTATTTTGTACAACATGTTGCTGTATATTCATGGCTTATGTACTAGTGTGACTACTTTCTATTACATGCATACATGTACTCTCAATGCCAGTGGTCTCCAAACTGTAGCTCGTTGGCTTAATTTTGGAAGCTCACCTAGCTGCAGTACTGCCGAGTCAACTAGGAGGAAGTGACCTCTGACGGGTGCTCCCCCGTGGCATCGACGTGCTATCAGTACTGGTTACCAATGGCAACCATTGTTGTTTATACTGGATAATATAAGCATGATCTGCATCACGATTTTGTTGTCTCACACACCCCTAATTTCATTGGTGCCGACCTAAACACGTGGTCTGAATAGTCACATGATTAGACTGAATACCATTGGTGAGATCTAACCATGTGACTGCGTCAGTCAGCTACAATGGGAGATCGTAAATCAAGCACCCATACCGTGCCACTAGGTTAAAATTACACAGAAAGTGGTTCTTGTAGATATTCTTTCCCCGAAAGTACACAATAGAGAGCTCCAAAATAGCTTACATGTAGTGGGTTTGTGGGAATCCAATAAAGGTATCTTTTCTCTAAAATCTAATATGGCCCCCACAAATGGATGGTCTTAACCCCAATATCTTCACATAAATGCTCACATGTATGCTTACACAAGAAATGTTGGATGAAATCCATAAATTTATCTCTTTAAACTTCCAGCACCGTGACTTCTAATATCAGTCATCACATACCAAAAAGATAGCTTTGCAAAAGAAGTATAGCTTACTCAAAGCTTACTTGGGTGAAACTTTATTCCTGCACATCAAGGTATCTTTATAGGAAGTATTTAGAATCTTCTCCACGTGTTTTTATCCATATGCAAAAGATATGAGAAGTTTATTTACTCCTGGGTCTTTGCCAGCTGTCGTGTTGCGCTGGATTCAGGCACTCTTCTTCTGGGTCGGGCGTCTCAGCCCATATTGACACCATTTCTCCTGCTCCACGGCCTGCTTATTTCCCCACTTGCGGTGAATGCAAATATCAGATCCGATGCCAAATTCAAATAAGCCATCTTTTTTAAGCCGCTCTCCCGGACCAGAGAGCTGCCAGAGCATTAGATATTTTCTCCTGGTCTCTAGTACCTTCGCTCCTCATGTCTACTAATCCTGTATTTGACCCAGCACGTTCTCTGGTTGCCTACTGATTTTGTGTATTTGCAATAACTCCTTGGATCTGACATGCCAGACTACCTTTATGGCTTCATTCTCATACACCAGTGGTGAGCACCACATGATGGCAAACGCTGGTCTTTCTTTTGGTGTCCAAAGAAACAGGGCTGAAGGATGCATTCTCTCGGGATGTAGTCAGGAAGCCGACGGTCTAAATGCCGACCGCTGGCTTCCCGACTGTCTAATCCCGGCAAGGTACTAATGACAGGCGTCGAAATCCTGATGCCTGTCATTAGACCAACGCCGGGTGCCCAACGCCTGGCATACCGAACGTAGGTAAGCCGGGCGCGAACAGCCGCGGGGGAGGAGGGTTAGGTTTTAGGGATCCCAGGGGGACTTAGGGTTCGGCACCCCCCCGGGAGGGTTAGGTTTAGGCTAGGGGAAGGGGGGGTTAGGATTAGGCACCCCCCCGGGAGACTTAGGTTTAGGCTGCGAGGAAGGGGGGGTTAGGTTTAGGCACTTGGGGGGGATGTTAGGGCTAGGCACCCCTAAAGGAGGGTTACGGTAGGGAATTAGGTTAGCTATACTTACCTAATTAGCAGTCGGGATCTTCATCTCTGCAGGGCCTACGCTGTTGGGATTTGAACCGCCGGCCATGCAGCTGGCGGTAATACCTGCTACACCCATTGTCTCTCCTTTCCTCTAGGCTCTCTCTGAGGTGCCTTCCCCATGCCATCCAGTGTGCTGGAGCTTGCGTCAGGCTGAGCGAGGCAATGCAGTCCCTTATTCTGCAATGGAAGTACTTAAATTTGGAGGAACTGAAGAGTTCTTGTTAAAAATTGAATGGAAAAATGATGGCACATTATCAGAAAAGGAGGGAAAAAGATATCGTTCATGTGCCTTATGCCAAACTCCAGCTACTGTTCATATGGGCCTGGAGGGTCAATTTGGGCTGCGGAAGAATGAAGCAAATAGATAGGGTATGGGGGCTAAAACATAGTGACTAATGGCCCGATCCCAGATTGCTAAAGATAGGGACATTACAGGGTGGAGCAGAATGGTCTTTGGATAACGTGCCCAAGAGTGCCCAAGGAAAGGGGAAGGTCAGACTACCCCCAGACTCTCCATCACCACCAGTTTCTGCAACAACTTGGGACACTGGGTTACTCCACATTATGCACTGAGCGAACTGTGCCACTATATAATTATGCTTAACATTCGGGTTGCCCAGGCCTCCGCCCTGCGCTGCTCTTTGCAGGACCTGAGGCTTAATCCTTAGGCATTTTCCCTGCCCATATAGTTTCAAGATGTAGCGCTAAAAGAATTGGAAGGAGTATGCAGATTCACAAATATAGAGACTCTGAATGAAATAGAATAGTCGGGGAAGCATCTTTATTTTAATGGCACTGTAGCCATCTATCCAGGATATACAGTATAATGGCAGTTCCAAGTGTTGACATCAGACTTGATGCAGGAACGTAACAGTGGGAAGTTAGCCTGAAAGAGTCGATAGAACTGTTTAATCGTCTGGTACTACAATGTACTTAATTCCTAGGAGCATGCCAATTGAAGAAGTCATTTTGTTCCCTTGAAAAGCTCATTGTATCAGAGAAGTAGAATAAAGATCTCTGATTGTATTATATATTCTGAAAATCGACCTCAGCATTTGATTTCCCTAAGATGATTGGGAAGTGACTGATTTGGGTCTACCACTGTTTTGTACGTCTCACATTTCCCACCTTTACACCTACGATTCCGTGATGTTAGTGAACACTCAAAGCACAGTGGCTATATTGTGAATAAATCTGTGGTGAGAGGAGGCACTCTGGTCTTGTACCATTGGTGATTCAGGAGTGGGAAGAAGTAACCCTGTTAGTGGAGACTTTCGCTGTAGTAGAGTGACTACAAGGCCGAGATCCTCTCCAGGAATTCCCCATAGAAACCCATTGCCCCGAAAACCCTACACAATCATGAACTGCCAAGAAATGCAGTCAAATGTTTTTGGTTTTCGTTCAGAGTCTAAAGCTAAGATCAATCACTGTAATGTATGCTATCAGCTTTTTTATTAAACCAGTAGAACTCCATCTGGTTTTCACCAATAGTAGCCAGCCACTAATTCCCATAGTGTTCTCTATTGGTCCTAGGTTTTGTGGGCCTGATTCAGACCGGGACGCAAATGGCCGTTCGCTCGTTCACCGTACGAGCGGTAAAATTTAAATTCAAGCGCTCGCTCGCATGTTCACTCGTAGCTAACCTTCCGCCCCATATTCTCCCAACCCCTCCTCTAGCTAGCGAACGTTCAAAATAGCGAGCGTCCGTCTCCTCTTTGGTTGCATGTCAATCAGTTTTCGATTGCCTGCTATTTCATTCTGCAAACAGACTTGAATCGATTACTGGCAATCACTATATTAATTAACTTAATTGTTCTTCACATGTTTGCAATCCTGTTTTTTTTTCAATGTCAATAAACTTTATTCTTGTTAGTGTGTGTCATTTCTTCCGCAGAATACGTACGGTTTGACCAAGGGGATGGTTTTTCTAAAATAAAAGTTTGTTTGAATGCTACTATTGTTTTGTGTTTTTTTTTATAGGCAGATTTTACTACTTTAATTGATATATTTAAATTAGCTTACGCATGTCACTGTATCAAGCCTATCATAACTCACATTATATTTGTGAGGGTGTAGGTCACATGACTCATACAATAACCAATAGAATTGTTCCTATTAATTTACAAAGTACATTAGCCAATCAAAATTTTTCTAGGAGCTTTAATAAAACTGGTTTGTGTAAAAAAAATCATTGCCATCATGAGAGCCGCAGCTTTTTGTAGGCGTGAGTCACTGGTCCTCACTGAGGTGATGGACCAGCGAATAACTGACCATCCGGCCCCCATCACCAACCTCCGCAAGCGTAGGGCTTACGCGGATGTGCGCCGCCGCCTGCATTCCCTCGGCTATCGCCGAAATATAGGCCAATTGGAACGCAGGTGGTCGGATCTGCGGCGCAGATCACCACGCCTGCTGGCCCTTTTGCGGCGCCGGATTGCGCAAAGTAAGTGTTTTTGTGTATGTTTCTAATTTGTAGTTTGTATTTTTTTCTCATACCTGCGTGTGCATGTTTACAGTATAGCCCTGTTTGTTTATTTTGGACATACCTGCGTGTGCATGTTTACAGTATAGCCCTTTTTTTTTTTTGGCCAAAAAAAAGAAAAACAGCGAAATTGGTAATTAAAAATGTTGTTCTCCATCATTTAGGGCCAGAGCGGATAGTCAGACGTCGCAGACGTGTGTCTCGGCCCCTATCCCCCACCCAAATATCCCCTGCCCACTCTTCCCCAAATTCCCCCTCCACCCCAGACCTTGCCATCCTTCAGTCCCCTCCCTCTCATCACCTGACCATCCCTCCAACTTCCCCCTCCCCTCAAACCCCCCCTCTCTTTTCCTCACCCTCCACTTCGGGCAACATTAGCCCTCCTCCTTCCTTGATGCACTTCCCCACCTCAGATGAGGAGGAATTCGGGGCTCCAGGCCCAGTCAGCAGTGTGACCGGCATTTTTAACTAAGGTTTTTTTTTTTTAATTTTTGGGTTGTTGAATATATTTTAATTTGGTTGATGTTGGCCTTTTGCCTGTGCAGTTCAAAATAGTAAAGTAGTTTAAATTTTTGGAAGATATATATCTTTGTGAAACAATGTCAAGGATGTTTTCCCCTTACACATATGACACATGTCCAAACACTCACACTTGTGTCTTTCTTGTTTACGGTACCAACAAATGTTGTAGTTTTGCTTAGGTTAAATACATATGTTTTTTCAATAAGATTCTCCTTTTTGGGCCCTTATTTCTTTTACATCTTTTCATTTGGCAATCCTTTTTTTTTGGACATGTTTTTGTAACTGATGTTTGTTTTTAGTATAGCCAGAATTTTTTGTGTGTTTTTAAAATCTAAATGAAGGTGTTATTTTAGTAATCCGCACATTTTTTTTCCCCACAGAGGCGTCAGGAGGCAATTGCTGCGGGATTGTCAGGTCTTCGGGGCCATGTAATTGCCATGGTGGTGGCATTGGACCACCTTTGTGCGCTCCTGCGCCACTAAGTTTTTACCCTAATCTTAAAAATTTGATACAAAAATAAAGTTTATTTTGAATTATTTAAGTCTCATTCCTTTTCTGTAAATCTTAGATTGTTGAACTTTACATAAGTCTTCTATTTGTCCCTGTGTTTTGAAGTAATGTAAATTTGTTTGTCGAAAGGTCAAGTAAGTATGTAAGCTTGCAAATGAAACACATAACAATACCAATAGGTTTGTAGAATTAACGACAAAAAATTGTTTTTTTTGTGGTAATGTAAAAATTAAAGCTACCTGCTTAGGCCTAGAATTGAAAACATACTGATTCACCATAATACCTTTGGTGTTTGTTTTTAGCAACAAAGCAGGGTACAAAAGTTTAGAATTTCAGAAATTACAGTATTAGGCATTAAGCATGTTTGCATTTTTTGGAGCAGGTTACACTTGGTTGTAATTTACGAAGGAAATGGTTGTTTAACGTAAAATAAACATTTATTACACACAAATAATAAACACCAAGTGAATTGACAAAATAAATTCACACATTGAAAACACACACAAAAGTCCAAAAAACACCAAAATCCCCAAATATAAAAAAAATCAGGAACTGTTTGAAGAAGTAGAATGCCAACATGAATCCACAAATGAGGAGAATAAATTATTTTTCCAGAAGTTATATCCAATGTGTCCATATAAAGTCATTTGTGTTGATCAGGTAGTATGCGTGGATTTTTATGGTCATTTTAGGGAATAAAACAAATACACAAAACAAAAAATAAAGTTAAAAGTGTACATTAAAATATTACATGTCTACATTGTGTCAATTAAATTAATTTGTGGAAATAATTACCTAAAAAATCTGGCCACAATTTCATCGCGTATGGTCCCCCCACATACTGACCTCCGACCAACCTCGGGGGGGAACGTCCTCAGGCAAGGCATCCTCTGGCTGCATTGGGACACCACTCCTTATGGTGATGTTGTGAAATATCCCACACAGAACCACAATTTTGGAAACCATAGCCGGCAAATACATGAGGTAGCCACCAGAGCAGGGGAGGCATCTGAATCGGCCTTTTAAAAGGCCGATACAGCACTCCACCACCTGCCTGGTGGCTGTAAGTGCGGAATTATACTGACTTTGTGGCCCTGATGTGGGAACCAAATAAGGAGTGAGCAGCCAGGGCGTGCAAGGGTAACCACTGTCTCCTGTGAAAATATAAAAAACAACATAAGGACCATTGGGTACCAAGCTTTGCATTGGTTGCAATTGAAGGTGTCAACTTACCCAGAAGCCACGCATCACCAGCTTGTAGGTTGTTTAATTTGTGCCAAATCCCTGATTGCCGGATGACGAAGGAATCATGTGCACTGCCTGGGAATTTGACATTCAGGGACAGGATCTGGAAAGAGGCATCACATACCACCATTACATTCATCGAGTGAAAGTGCTTTCGGTTCCTAAATATAGCCTCCAGCCTTGCTGGAGGCTGAAGTGGTATGCGAGTGCCATCCACAACCCCTATGATGTGTGAGAAGCCAGCAATTAGGTAAAATTTATCCTTCACCACATTAAGGGAACCCATATCCAATGGCATTTTAATAAAATGATGGAGGTATTTAAAGAGTGCATCCATCACTGCCCTCAGGATCCTAGAAAAGGAGGATTGGGATATTCCTGCTACTATTCCCATGGTGGTTTGAAAGGATCCTGAGGCACAAAAATGTAACACCGACATTAATTGCGTAAGTGGTGGTATTGCTGTAGGACTGTCAATTTGCCGTTCATGATCACTCTCTATTAATGAGAGAATGTCTATGATGATTTGTGGAGGCAGACGGTATCGCCTTAACATCCCATCATCTGGCATTCCAAAAAGGGTGACACGTATTCTATATATCTGGGGCCTTGCACGCCTACGAGGCCTACGCCTGGGATGAAGTTGAGGTTGGTCGGGTTCTGGAACCATGGCCAATATAATACGACCAACATCAACCTGAAATGTTAAGCCAGGTAGTTATTGTTTTAGACAAATGTGTTAAGAAAAATATACTTATCTTTTCAAAGAAAACCAAAGATTCTTACAGGCCTGGGTCGTGTCATGGGAAAATTAAACTACATTTCAAAAGTATAAAATATTTTAAAGATTAATTTTATAAACTAGGAATTAAACAAAATATAGTTTTCTCAAATTTCGAGAAGGGACCACACATTAGTTCGCAAAATAGTACGCTACATTTAGAGTTAAGACATGATTTTACACAGAACAAGCACACATTAGTTCGCAAAATAGTACGCTACATTTAGAGTTAAGACATGATTTTACACAGAACAAGCACACATTAGTTCGCAAAATAGTACGCTACATTTAGAGTTAAGACATGATTTTACACAGAACAAGCACACATTAGTTAGTGAAACATATGCTAAGACCAACACATCTAATTTGTGAATTAATAAAACCAAAAACACTTACAAAAAACAGACAAATATCAAAACGTTAGAAAAGGTCAATTGTGGTCCAGCCAAAATAACTTTAAAGAAAAAAAAATATATATAAATATTTAAACAAAATTTAATTAAAAATGTTTATGGAATTTATTGAAATACTTACTCAAAAATATAAATAAAAATAGCAAACAAAAATACGCAAAAACTGACAACTTAAAAGAAAAAAAGTAATACAAAAACGCTCCTTAACAAAAATACCAACAACTCCTTCACGCTCCACTAACCAAACTACAAACCACTACACCGCAAATCCTCCAACAATCCAAAAATGCCACCTCGAATGGAGTCACACCAAGCCATAAATAGGCTTTATTTTCCCGCTCAAATTAAGGACGGACAATAGGAGCGCACAATGAATGATGCGCCGAATAATGCTGACGCATGTATAAAAACGTCACTGAAGGCCCAAATTGGTCTGCTGCATTGAGAAAAGACAATGAGTACAGAGCAGCAAAGTACTAGCCAAGAGGCGCCATGTAAGTATTTGTTTTTTAAGGGGAAAATGCTTATGTTTAACATTACATTTTGAAACATTTTACTTTAAATATTTTTAAAACATTTTAAAAAAAGGTGTGGAGGATGCCATGGAATAGGCTGCTGGGCCTATTAGGCAAACTAGGGCCAAAAAAAAAAGGCAGCCACAATTCACAAGGAAGGAGATGGAGGTTTTGGTGCAAATGTGCAACGACAACCTGGCACAGGCACCAAGGAATATGGGTGCAACCCAGAGATGGAAACTGTGGGACAACATAGCCAGTGGTGTCAATGGGGTGGGTGAGTTTGAACATTCAACCCGGGAGGTCAAACGCCGGTACGTAAAAACTACATTTGACTAAAAAGTGTTTACAGGTCCAAATACTGCAGTAATAATGCCAACTTTTTAACCAACAGATGGAGCGACTTCAAATATCGGCTTAAACAAAAACTGGCTGATAGGGCTAGGCATGCAGGGAGGACAGGTGGGGGTCCCACCCCTGTGTCACTTGAGCTCACTGATTTGGAGGAGCTGGCACAGGGGTGTATGCAGGATGAGGAGGTGTTGGGCGTGTCGAACATGGATACCGACATGCCAGACTTTGCGGCTCCTCATGTAGCCCCAGGTAAATGTTGTAATTTTAACAACTCAGAAATGTGTTTTGTAAAATATCTAGATTATAATTTTACTCTTTTCTCTTTTTTCTCACAGAGACACAGGCGGATGAGTTTGCTCCAGAGGTGAGCTTTGGCCGCAGAATTTCTTCTGGCTCTGCAGGGGATGAAGCAGTAGATTCGGCTGGGGACCCTGTGGCAGACAGTCCAGGGCATTCCCCCTCGCAGGCAGTGGCCCTCCTCACTGATCTCAATGTTAAATCTGATCAGCATACCGAGATTCTGCTGAGGATGGATGCCAATCTGCTACGAGTGGCGGACGCCCTGGAGCAAAGTGCTGCGGCCAACGTGAGAATTGCAAATGCCCTGTTAGAAACAATTTATGAGTTTTAATTAACACTTATCAAAAAACAAAAGGACGATTGGTTTCTTGTCCCCAAAAAAAGTATGGACAAAAACAAACATGCGTGCAATATTGTTTCCATAAAAAAGAAACTTACAAATATTTTAAAAGCACCAAAAATAAAAAAACATTTGTTAGCTAATTGATTGTATGACCCAGAAATTAGCAGCTGAGTAGTTCACCTGCGTTCGGTTTCTAGCTACTAAAAAAGGTCTATTTCCTAAACACCTTACAAGTAGTTTTGCAATTAAAAGATGATTGTTTTTGTGGCCTCAATTGATAAATCGGTACACCATCGATGAGCCCAGGGAAGTACGAAGAGACCATCGTCATTGTGGTAGACTATACCAGACCACAAGCTGAACGAGCAGTCTTAATGGAAATTGGATCAGACAGTGACGTATCACTTGTTCCTTTCACATTTGGCGCTCGCATAAGATAATTTATGTACACCCAAAAAACGCCTCGACACACCTGCGTTTTTCCATCTCCACCCCCGTCACCACCCCAAAACGGACAATTCTGTCAATCACATTTGACATGTCACTTCCTGTTCGCTGTGGCTACGATCGACTGAAAAATGACCGCAATCAGACGTACGCACATGTGCACTGTTACACCGACGCATGCATGGTTGGACAACATCGAATGACTACGAACGAGCGGACGCTTACAAGCGGCTCTGAATCAGGCCCCGTGTGAGATAGTATAGGTTTAGTGATAATTACTAGGTATACTAGAAGTGACACAATTAATGACAAAAATTGTCAGATACAGTCCAAAATCGAGGCAAGTGGCTAATACCCCTTTTCCACTGGGCAAAATACCCGGGTTATTGCCATGTCAACCGGGTAGTGGCTCAGTGGAAAAGGCACCTAGGAAAAAATCCCAGCATTACTTCCAGGGTCTCAAGCAGGGTTTTACGTGGGTAAAACCCTGGTCAAGCAAAGTGGGAACGTGTAACCCGGGTCTTCCAACCCGTGACCAGTTTACCACATGGTGATTGGCTGGTATTCGGAAGCTGTCTGTGACAGCTGTCACCGGGGAGGGAGAGATTACAGCCTCTCTGTATGATCCAGACCGTTCACAGTGACCTATGTTGACAAACCATAGACAGTATAAAAAGATAACTGTTTACTAGTCTCAAAAGGCTAATGCCGGCCATACATCTTCAGCCTGATTCCCCACTCTGCCGATACCAATCCAATGCTCAGCAATCAAAAACCCCAATCCTTGGCCATAGAGGACCGGGAGGGGGTGGTGGGGGGGGGGGGAACATAAAAATCGCAGACTCGCTGATCCCGATCATTTTCTGGTCAGGATCGGTAAATCGGTAATTTCCAACATGTTGAATTTCCCCCATTCCCCGACCCTGGGAGATGTAGATGTATGAGCCCCATTAGTCTATGTTGTAGATCACGTTTAAAAAGGTTGTACAGTTAAAAATAATTATTGCTTATTGCAAAACCGTGCCCCCCCCAAACCTCCACATTTATGGTCCAGCACTCACGGGGGGCAGAATAAATTCAGTACGTAATATGTCAGTGTACACACTTTCGTGGAAAAGCGGGAACACATTATTTTACAGTGACTCCAGTTCCAGGCCCTTACGCTCATTATGAGACTAATTATTGAACTGGTTTTGGCTAAACGATGTGCAAAGCACCTCGCTCATAACTGAATCAAGCCCTATATAGTTAATTTATTTATTAGCAGTCAGGCCAGGGAATTACGCCTCTGTAACTACAGCACTGCGAAAGGAAAAGTCCTAGAGCACCCTACCAGCCTCTGCTGGGACATGTAGTTCCACATCATGATTTCCTAAAATATTGGAATAAATCAAACCGAATGTCCACATGCAGAGCGTCTTTCAGTGGGAAATCACATCAGCGGGGTTGTATTTTTAGGATTCATTATTAACAAGTGACTCAGAGCTGGAATCCTATATGATAAATATCCAAGCAGATACTAAAGAATTTGAACTGTTTAAAAATGTTTGTTTTGAGACATAGATTTAGTAACGTGCGACACTATTACAGCCCAAAGTGGCAGATTTATGGAAATCTTTGTGTAGAAAACAGTGGGAGGTGAAGAGCAGAAAAGTTGCTAGAATTTATGGGCTCAGAGCTTATGAATGTCCAGTCTCAGATATTTCCCCTCTCTTGGTATTTGGCAATAATACACATTTAAACATCATGTGCATGTATAACTATATATAGATATACATATACACACACATTGTTTGAAATGGTGTTTTGCAGCAAATGTTGATATAAAACTTAAGGAGACGTTTTGTTGAATTGTACATGGTCACCATCATTCACAAGTATAATTATTGTAGGAAAATGGTGCATAATGGGGATCCCTAAAGTCTGTTCTATATGTGTCAGTGTGTCATTGTTCTTGGACCCCGAGTGTCAGTGTGTCATTGTTCTTGGACCCCGAGTGTCAGTGTGTCATTGTTCTGGGATCCCTAGTGTCAGTGTGTCATTGTTCTGGGATCCCTAGTGTCAGTGTGTCATTGTTCTTGGACCCCGAGTGTCAGTGTGTCATTGTTCTGGGATCCCTAGTGTCAGTGTGTCATTTTTCTGGGACCCCAAGTGTCAGTGTGTCATTGTTCTGTTACCCCAAGTGTCAGTGTGTCATTGTTCTGTGACCCCAAGTGTCAGTGTGTCATTTTTCTGGGATCCCTAGTGTCAGTGTGTCATTTTTCTGGGAACACAAGTGTCAGTGTGTCATTGTTCTTGGACCCCGAGTGTCAGTGTGTCATTGTTCTGGCACCCCTAGTGTCAGTGTGTCATTGTTCTGGGACCCCAAGTGTCAGTGTGTCATTGTTCTGGGACCCCAAGTATCGGTGTGTCATTGTTCTGGGACCCCAAGTGTCAGTGTGTCATTGTTCTGTGACCCCAAGTGTCAGTGTGTCATCTGGGACCCCTAGTGTAAGTGAGTCATTGTTCTGGGACCCCAAGTGTCAGTGTGCCATTGTTCTGGGACCCGAAGTGTCGGTGTGTCATTGTTCTGGGACCCCAAGTGTCAGTGTGTCATTGTTCTGTGACCCCTAATGTCAGTGTGTCATTTTTCTGGGACCTCGAGTGTCAGTGTGTCATTGTTCTAGGACCCCTAGTGTCAGTGTGTCATTTTTCTGGGACCCCAAGTGTCAGTGCGTCATTGTTCTAGGACCCCTAATGTCAGTGTGTCATTGTTCTTGGACCCCGAGTGTCAGTGTGCCATTGTACTGGGACCCCAAGTGTCAGTGTGTCATTGTTCTGGGATCCCTACTGTCCGTGTGTCATTGTTCTTGGATCCCTAGTGTCAGTGTGTCATTGTTCTTGGACCCTGAGTGTCAGTGTGTCATTGTTCTTGGACCCAGAGTGTCAATGTGTCATTTTTCTGGGACCCCAAGTGTCAGTGTGTCATTGTTCTGTGACCCCAAGTGTCAGTGTGTCATTGTTCTGGGACCCCTAGTGTCAGTGTGTCATTGTTCTGGGATCCCTAATGTCAGTGTGTCATTGTTCTGGGATCCCTAGTGTCAGTGTGTCATTGTTCTGGGATCCCTAGTGTCAGTGTGTCATTGTTCTGGGATTCCTAGTGTCAGTGTGTCATTGTTCTGTGACCCCAAGTGTCAGTGTGTCATTGTTCTGGGACCCCTAGTGTCAGTGTGTCATTGTTCTGGGACCCCTAATGTCAGTGTGTCATTTTTCTGGGACCCCGAGTGTCAGTGTGTCATTGTTCTAGGACCCCTAGTGTCAGTGTGTCATTGTTCTGGGACCCCAAGTGTCAGTGTGTGTCATTGTTCTGGGAAACCTAATGTCAGTGTGTCATTGTTCTGGGACCCCAAGTGTCAGTGTGTCATTTTTCTGGGAACACAAGTGTCAGTGTGTCATTGTTCTTGGACCCCTACTGTCAGTGTGTCATTGTTCTTGGACCCTGAGTGTCAGTGTATCATTGTTCTGGCACCCCTAGTGTCAGTGTGCCATTGTTCTGGGACCCCTACTGTCAGTGTGTCATCTGGGACCCCTAGTGTAAGTGAGTCATTGTTCTGGGACCCCAAGTGTCAGTGTGCCATTGTTCTGGGACCCCAAGTGTCGGTGTGTCATTGTTCTGGGACCCCAAGTGTCAGTGTGTCATTGTTCTGTGACCCTTAATGTCAGTGTGTAATTTTTCTGGGACCCCCGAGTGTCAGTGTGTCATTGTTCTAGGACCCCTAGTGTCAGTGTGTCATTTTTCTGGGACCCCAAGTGTCAGTGTGTCATTGTTCTAGGACCCCTAATGTCAGTGTGTCATTGTTCTTGAACTCCTACTGTCAGTGTGTCATTGTTCTTGAACTCCTACTGTCAGTGTGCCATTGTACTGGGACCCCTAGTGTCAGTGTGCCATTGTTCTGGGACCCAGTGTGCCATTGTTCTGGGACCCCAAGTGTCAGTGTGTCATTGTACTGGGACCCCTACTGTCAGTGTGTCATTGCTCTTGGACCCCGAGTGTCAGTGTGCCATTGTACTGGGACCCCAAGTGTCAGTGTGCCATTGTACTGGGACCCCAAGTGTCAGTGTGTCATTGTTCTGGGACCCCAAGTGTCAGTGTGTCATTGTTCTGTGACCCCTTCTGTCAGTGTGTCATTGTTCTAGGACCCCTAGTGTCAGTGTGCCATTGTTCTGGGACCCAGTGTGCCATTGTTCTGGGACCCCAAGTGTCAGTGTGCCATTGTTCTGGGACCCCAAGTGTCAGTGTGTCATTGTTCTGGGACCCCAAGTGTCAGTGTGCCATTGTTCTGGGACCCCAAGTGTCAGTGTGCCATTGTTCTGGGACCCCTAGTGTCAGTGTGCCATTGTTCTTAGACCCCTAGTGTCAGTGTGTCATTGTTCTGGACCCCAAGTGTCAGTGTGTCATTGTACTGGGATCCCTAGTGTCAGTGTGTCATTGTTCTTGGACACCTACTGTCAGTGTGTCATTGTTCTGTGTCCGCAAGTGTCAGTGTGTCATTGTTCTGGGACCCCTAATGTCAGTGTGTCATTGTTCTGGGACCCCAAGTGTCAGTGTGTCATTGTTCTGGAACCCCAAGTGTCAGTGTGTCATTGTTCTGGGACCCCAAGTGTCAGTGTGTCATTGTTCTGGGACCCCAAGTGTCAGTGTGTCATTGTTCTGGGACCCCAAGTGTCAGTGTGTCATTGTTCTGGGACCCCAAGTGTCAGTGTGCCATTGTTCTGGGACCCCAAGTGTCAGTGTGTCATTGTTCTGGGACCCCAAGTGTCAGTGTGCCATTGTTCTGGGACCCCAAGTGTCAGTGTGCCATTGTTGTGGGACCCCTAGTGTCAGTGTGTCATTGTTCTGGGACCCCAAGTGTCAGTGTGCCATTGTTCTGGGACCCCAAGTGTCAGTGTGTCATTGTTCTGGAACCCCAAGTGTCAGTGTGTCATTGTTCTGGGACCCCAAGTGTCAGTGTGCCATTGTTCTGGGACCCCAAGTGTCAGTGTGCCATTGTTCTGTGACCCCTACTGTCAGTGTGTCATTGTTCTGGGACCCCTAGTGTCAGTGTGCCATTGTTCTTGGACCCCTAGTGTCAGTGTGTCATTGTTCTGGGACCCCAAGTGTCAGTGTGCCATTGTTCTGGGACCCCAAGTTTCAGTGTGCCATTTTTATGTGACCCCTAGTGTCAGTGTGTCATTGTTCTGGGACCCCAAGTGTCAGTGTGTCATTGTTCTGGGACCCCAAGTGTCAGTGTGTCATTGTTGTGGGACCCCTAGTGTCAGTGTGTCATTGTTCTGGGACCCCAAGTGTCAGTGTGCCATTGTTCTGGGACCCAGAGTGTCAGTGTGCCATTGTTCTGGGACCCAGAGTGTCAGTGTGCCATTGTTCTGGGACCCAGAGTGTCAGAGGAGGAGAGAAACAGCCTGTGTATCTTAAGTAACCTGCACAGGTTACTGGCTGTTTCTAACCCCAATCAAATAACCCCTAGCTGGGCATAAACAGTGCTGTCATGTATCGTTCTAACACAATGTAGATTCCACCACAGTCATATTATTTTTAAATGTCAACAAATTCACAAACAGTTAACAAATATATTTGAGTTTTAAAAGTGAAAAGAAATACAGTCAGGTGCATAAATATTGGGACATTGACAGAATTTTCATATTTTGGCCTTTATTCACCACCGCAATGGCTTTGAAATGAAACAAACAAGATGTGCTTTAACTGCAGACTTTCAGATTTAATTTGAGGGTAATTATATCCAAATTAGGTGAACAGTGTAGGAATTACAACGGTTTCTATATGTGCCTCCCACTTTTTAAGGGGCCAAAAGTAATGGGACACACTAAACAATCCTAAATCTAACTTTCACTTTTAAATACTTTGTTGCAAATCCTTTGCAGGCAATTACAGGCTGAAGTCTGGAACGCATAGACATCACCAGACGCTGGGTTTCATCCCTGGTGATGCTTTGCCAGGCCTCTACTGCAAATGTCTTCAGTTCCTGCTTGTTCTTGGGGCATTTTCCCTTCAGTTTTGTCTTCATCAAGGGAAATGCATGCTCAATCGGATTCAGGTCAGGGGACCTGAATCCGCCATGACAATACCACCACCATGCTTCACTGATGAGGTGGCATGTTTTGGATCATGAGCAGTTCCTTTCCTTCTCCATACTCTTCTCTTCCCATCACTCTGGTACAAGTTGATCTTTGTCTCATCTGTCCACAGGATGTTGTTCCAGAACTGTAATGGCTTTTTTAGATGTTGTTTGCCAAACTCTAATCTGGTCTTCCTGTTTTTGAGGCTCACCAATGGTTTACATCTTGTGGTGAACCTTCTATATTCACTCTTGTGAAGTCTTCTCTTGATTGTTGACTTTGACACATATACACCTACCTCCTGGAGAGTGTTCTTGATTTGGCCAACTGTTGTGAAGGGGTTTATCTTCACCAGGGAAATAATTATTTTGTCATCCACCACAGTTGTTTTCCGTGGTCTTCCGAGTCTTTTGGTGTTGCTGAGCTCTCTGGTGCGTTCTTTCTTTTTAAGAATGTTCCAAACAGTTGATTTGGCCACACCTAATGTTTTTGCTATCTCTCTGATGGGTTTGTTTGATTTTTCAGCCTAATGATGGCTTGCTTCACTGATAGTGACAGCTCTTTGGGTCTCATATTGAGAGTCGACAGCAACTGATTCCAAATGCAAATGTCACACCTAGAATCAACTCCAGACCTTTTACCTGCTTAATTGATAATGAAATAACGAAGGAATAGCCCACACCTGTCCATGAAATAGCTTTTGAGTTGATAGTCCCATTACTTTTGGCCCCTTAAAAAGTGGGAGGCACATATAGAAACCGTTGTAATTCCTACACCGTTCACCTGATTTGGATGTAATTACCCTCAAATTAAATCTGAAAGTCTGCAGTTAGAGCACATCTTGTTTGTTTCATTTCAAAGCCATTGTGGTGGTGAATAGAGGCCAAAATATGAAAATTCTGTCAATGTCCCAATATTTATGCACCTGACTGTATGTGCTCCAAGAATGACTGGGGTTAACAAGAATGATTAATAAGTGTCACAAGATCAGGACAAGAGATGCCGTCTCCTGGGTAAACAGTAGCATCTCTCTTGCAGCAGCCGATTAATAGCACACAAGTATACACAGCACACAAGTATACACAGCACACACACAGCACACCAGCATACACAGCACACAAGTATATACAGCACACACACAGCACACCAGCATACACAGCACACACACACAGCACACCAGCATACACAGCACACACAGCACACCAGCATACACAGCACACCAGCATACACAGCACACACACAGCACACCAGCATACACAGCACACAAGTATACACAGCACACACAGCACACCAGCATACAAAGCACACAAGTATACACAGCACACCAGTACACACAGCACACCAGCGTACACAGCACACCAGCGTACACAGCACACACAGCACACCAGCGTACACAGCACACCAGCACATCAGCACACACAGCACATCAGCATACACAGCACACCAGCGTACACAGCACACCAGCGTACACAGCACACCAGCACATCAGCATACACAGCACACCAGCATACACAGCACACCAGCATACACAGCACACACAGCACACCAGCATACACAGCACATCAGCATACACAGCACACCAGCACATCAGCATACACAGCACACCAGCATACACAGCACACACAGCACACCAGCATACACAGCACATCAGCATACACAGCACACCAGCACATCAGCATATACAGCACATCAGCATACACAGCACACCAGCACATCAGCATACACAGCACACCAGCATACACAGCACACCAGCACACACAGCACACCAGCGTACACAGCACACCAGCGTACACAGCACACACAGCACACCAGCGTACACAGCACACCAGCACACACAGCACATCAGCATACACAGCACACCAGCACATCAGCATACACAGCACACCAGCATACACAGCACACCAGCGTACACAGCACACCAGCACATCAGCATACACAGCACACCAGCATACACAGCACACCAGCATACACAGCACACCAGCATACACAGCACACCAGCACACACAGCACATCAGCATACACAGCACACCAGCATACACAGCACACCAGCATACACAGCACACCAGCATACACAGCACACACAGCATACACAGCACACCAGCACACACAGCACACCAGCACATCAGCATACACACCACACCAGCATACACAGCACACCAGCGTACACAGCACATCAGCATACACAGCACACCAGCATACACAGCACACACAGCACACCAGCATACACAGCACACCAGCATACACAGCACACCAGCACATCAGCATACACAGCACACCAGCATACACAGCATACCAGCATACACAGCACATCAGCATACACAGCACACCAGCACAAGACATAAAACCATACTTGCCTACTTTTCACTTTTCCTCCCCGGGAAAAACAGGTGGGCGGCGATGGGGGGGCGGGGCCTGACATTTTGCGCCATTTAGCCCCGTCACCTCACGGTCAATTTGCAGCAAATAGCGCTTATTTAAATAGGGGGCGGGCCAAATGACACGATTCTTGTAGAATCAAGCGCTCCTACTCTGGGACCCCAGATCTCCGTGACAATTCTCCCTATTCTGCCCACTTCACTAGGAAGTGGGCGGGAATACGGGAGAAGTGCCTACTCTACCGTGGGTGCGGGGGGTTACCGCAACAAATCGTGAGCCTCCCGCGATTTCCGGGAGAGTAGGCATGTATGCATAAAACTAAATCCTGGCCTGTCTGGCACTATCTATACATAAGTCATCCTCTCTAAGAGGTCTGTTTACTAAGCAATGGACGGAGATAAAGTCCCAGCCCCCAAGCTCCTAACTGTCACAGTCAACCTTCTGAATGTAAACCTTTATACTGTCAACCTTTATACCACACCCTGTCAGCCTGCTCCCCAGGCAGTGGGAGGCTGCTCAGAGAAACTGACACACCTTTTATCAGCCTCTCACAGCTGGTCTGGCAATCAAGGCTGCTCATTACATAGATAATTACCACACAGAAGTTAAGCACTTAGGGACATATATACCTGAAACAAAATGAAGTTAAAATATAAATATATTTAACATGCTTTGGATTTCCATTATTCCAACATTAAAATATTCTTTGAAAACAGGCAGTGACTGTTGAGAGAGCTATTTTTTAAAATGATGACTTACTAAGCACACACCCATCAAGTTAATGGATTTGACCACATCAACAATTTTAAATGTGATAGTGACCATTCCATTTCAGTGTTCCGTCCCTATAGACCGTGAGCCCTTAGATTGCAGGGTCATCACCTCATGCTGCATTACTGCTTAACATTAGATGTGTAGCCATTTAGAATGTGACTCTTGCTGGAATTGTGCTGCACTGTAGAATAGGATAGCGCTACACAAACAGATGAATAATATCAGGCTGCATTTTTTTCCCTTGTGTCCATTGCTGAGTCAAAGGCTTGTTTTTTGTTTTGTTTTTTGTACTACGAACTGTACTGCTACAAATGGGGTCCGAAGCTTCTGAAAAACACATCAGGTAACGTTATCTGAAATTAGAAAGCCTGGAGTACCATTGAGTCCAGTCAGAGCATTAACATTATCAGAGCAGCCTTCTCTTGTCTCCGCTTCCCAGCTATGGTAAAGAAAACACACTTTGGCCCGGAGGATGGAGAAGATTCCCGTCAGCGACATGTGCTAATGTACCACTGCGGCCTCTCCCCTGTGAGATTAAACCCCTACTGGAGTCACCTTTCTCGTAAAGGTGCTGCTACAACTTCCACATGGAAACACCAGACACGTACACTTCCAGGCATGTAAATCTTCCAGCAATTACCAGGCCAGGTTCCACCCCTCCTGAGATAAAATGATCACTTGCATCACTGAATAAATATGCACCCCCCCCCCACACACACACACCTCCAATAAATCCCTTCCAACATGCCTGAATAGTGACAAATGGATTTAAATTGCTGTCTCTGGTAACAAAGGTGCCTCAGACATTTAAAGGTACCAGTAAGTACAGCAGGAGATTAAAGGATTATCCTTGATTCTTGAACTCCTTTTAAAGATTTCAGGATATTAAAGCATCATTTAATGCTTGGAGAAGGGGGAGGGGGGATGGGGAACGGATCCCACACTAAGGCCCTCATTCAGAGCCGGACGCTCTGAGCAGAGCGCACGCTCTGAATGAGGGCCGCCCTCCATAAAAATGGAGCGTCCTCCTGGACGCTCGTATAGCTGTGGGTCACCACCCACAGCCTATATGAGCGTGCAGTTTGATGGCCGCGATGGTCGTGACCATCGCGACCATCGAAACTGCGAGCCGGAGCCTGCGGTTGAGGTTTTCAATCGCAAGGCCCGGAGTGATTTTGGCTCTATCAGAGCCAAAATCACTCCCACTGACATCACTAGTGATGTCAGTGGGCCGGCTTCTGACGGTAGGCGTTCCCTTAGGAACGCCCCCGTCAGGGAGGCACGCCCCCGGCACGCCCGCCAAAGGGGGCGTGCTGTCAATCAACATCGACAGCACGCCCCCTTTGATCAGACACAACGAGCGAAGGACTTTCCTTCGCTCGTCGCGTCTGGCGCATGCGCACGACGGAGCTCCCTCCGTCATGCGCATACTCAGTGCAGAACATCGACCCACTTGCGAGCGGACAGCCGCTTGCGAGTGGGTCTGAATCAGGCCCTAAATCTAAACATGCTGAGCTTTAGGATGATTCCAAGCTCCAAAACTTGGTTCCCTCTTGTTCTGAGAGAAAATCCTGCTTGTAAATGAAGGGGTTAGGACATGAGAGATCTGACTGTGGTCCGTCGCGGCTGGATCTGTTTACATGTATGTTCGCAGTTTGTAAATGTTTAGTTTTTTGGTCCACCTGCAGCTATAACAAGTCAGGATTCACTGTGGGGTCTGAGGAAGGATGTTTGCTGTTGGGAAACGGGGAGGAAGTAGCTGTGTGATAATAAAGAGAGATCCAGGGACCAGATTGGGGCAAGCACGGGTGCGGAGGTCGGCAGGAAACTCTAGATACAGTGACACAAAGCAGGTGCTCCAAGCTCTTCGCACACAAATAGGCCGGTCTGATCTGGTCAGTGCAGAATAAGGGTTCAGGCCATGAGATGACAGCCTCCAGCGGAGGTAATTTACAGAATAAATGGTCCGTGCTGCAAGGTGCAACGCCAACTTTGGACCCATCTCACCTCTTTGGGTTTGCAGGGTAAGACGGCGCTGGCGCAGGACAAGGTACAGATGCTTCCTCATACAACTGCGGCTTCAATGGCACCAAACAGCCCTTCTCGGTGCGCAAGGTAGTGCACGTCTCAGCCGCGTCGAGCGTCTTATTCGCCATTATAAAACAACTGTATGCGACTTAACGACTTTGCTAGATTGCACGGTTATATTTGATGTGCAACATTTTGAACATCTGTGTGAGAATGGGACTTAATCTGTATACCGCGATGCAGCGGCTTTTCCTCACGCCGAGCTCCTTCACCAGCGACTTTGTACGTGTGTAAAACAAATTCCTGTGCGGTGACAGCCGCAGCCCAGTGTCTCCGGAAACACTGCATCCGTGACACGAATAAGTAACACGCAATATGTAAGAAAAAGATGGTACGCCGCGTTTCTCAGAACAGCGCAGTCGCACTGGGCAGCCCGCGACATATGCTATGTAAACTCTATGGGTATGAGGACACATCTGCATACAGGCCTAAGGGTAGGTGTTGCAGCCGGGTTGGGTCGTAATCCAGACACCGGCATCCGGGCAGGGGGCCTGATTCAGAGCCGGACGCTATTTGCGCTCGCTCGTTCAGAAAAAGGGGCCAGCTATTTAAATTGAGCACTCGCTCTTTGCGGTCTGTTGACGCCTCTATGTCTGAGCGAGCGAACAAAACATGCGCTCGCTATTTTGTAGAGACGCCCCCTGGCCGCTCGCATCATACGTCATCTCCGCTATTTATTAGATTAATCGAGTACATCAAGAGGCGTCTGAACTGCTCGCAGTGCTTGTGGTTGGATTTTCCTACCGCAATCATGCGAACAGTTCAGGCTAAGAAACAACCAAGTGACGTGGTCGATGATGCTGCTTTGTTAATTATGCACACCCTTAAAACGCCCGTTTTGACCGTTTGGCACGCCTGCGTTCGGATCTCCACTCCCCGTTTTCAAGCACCTTCCCCTGTTACCACCCACAAACGCCTCATCCTGTCACTCAAATTAGCAGGCACTCGCAATTTTGCAAACACACGATTTCCGACCGCACTGACTGGTTGGCGCATGACGACCCATACGCATGCGCAGATGTGCGAACATCACTCGGAGCGAACGAGCGGCCGCTTACGAGCGGCTCTGAATAGGCCCTGGGTTAGGATATCGACACCTGTCTGTCAGTATCCTCACCACCCCCCTCTCCCAACCCCTATCCCTCCTTCCCCACTGTCTAACCCTAACCTCTTCCCCGCACCCTAAACCTAACCCTTCCCCGATTAGTGCCTAACACTCCCCCTTGTGCATAACTCTAACCCCTCCCCTAACCTCAGTACTTACTACCGGGATTCTGGTGTCGGCATTCTAAGCGCAGGCATCCCGACTGTCGGTATTGTGATTGGATCCCTTTGCAGCCAATTAATACAAATCGGTTAAATGCAAAGAGCTCTGTATGGCACGTAGCACAATGCGGTACCTGGTGACGGAACCCACTGAATCTGCCCAATTTCCTGTACAGAGTGGGTTTTTTGGAAAGGGGGAGTTCTAATGTATAACACTAAGGGGTCTATTTACTAAGCAGTGTTAGGAGACAGAGTGAGATGACAGTTGGGAGCTGATTGGCTGGCACCATATCACTTTCTTATCACTTTTCACTCTGTCTCCTAACACCTCAAATAGACCCCTTAGGATGCCTATCAGCCAAGCTTTTACTTGCACCCTCAGTTTTCTGGGGTTAATTAGCCAATTGAAATGAATTTTGTGGGCGAGGCCGGCCTTTCAGGTCATTAGGCAGATAGACAAGTGAGCCAATCACTCAAGTGGGCGTCTTTCAAGTGGTAAAAGGTAGCTGCTTACACGGATGGAAGACGTCAGTTTCATTCTCTCTATTTCCATCCAGCAGCAATAGTGAACATAAGAGCTGTTCCTAGTCTGTGCGGTTTTGGACTGAGATAGTCTTAGAGAAGGCCTTGCGGATGCATCCAAATGTGTAATTATCGGTTGGCCTAGAAAGATGTTTTTGGAGGCTTTAGGCCTATAAATAGAACTAGAGTTGAAGCAGTTGGCTACACATCACCCTATTCATTACTGCATGCACAGTCATTTTTGGGTACAAGATCCTAAACAATAACTGAAGGAGCAGTTCAAACACTTCAGAATTACAGTGCGTGGGATCCCACCTCTAGGGCTCATGCTGACTAAGCAGTGCGCTCACACAGGACGCACTGGTTATTATGACCAAAACCTTCTGCAGAATGACTTGTATGGGCCGCAGAGTATACAGCCTTCCTGCCTGACCTTTCTGCATCAGGAGTCACCCGTGCGGCAGGCCCGGATTTGTGGGACAGCCACACGTGTCTGAGCCCTTATGGCAGTGGTGTGCGCTAATGCAGAAGCCAGGCCTGTGTGTGGCACAGGGCAGGTGTGCGATAGGATTGTGTCACACAGGTGGCTTTTCCAGACAAAGCTGTGCAACACCAGAAAATGGAAACCGCTGTCTTCCAGTCACATGGGAAAACCCATCACAGCTCCTAAGCCGCTGACAGGAAACAGAGGTCCTGTGACCCGCTGTAGGTCACACACTGGGCTGAGCCGCACGCAATTCCGAATGCGGCCGCATCTCTTTTTTCTTTTTGGCAAACTGTACTGTACAAGCGTCGCAGCCCATATACACATCTCAGGGTAGCTGCGAGCAATTCTGAGACCTGCACTTCTCAGCTGCTTCTCACCACTGCATGGGCGTCATTGTGTGGCAAAGGGAGCGTTCGTATGTAAGAGAAACGTCCTGTGGGCTGTTCATGGGTGTGTAGCAAGACTTATTGAGCTGTGCTTATGTGCTCTATGCGCTCCATATTCAGTTGCAACTTCTGCACCTAGCATAGGTCAGGTATAAGCGCTGTTACCAGTGAAGGCGGCTTCCGTCACGGGCAGGAGGCTGGGGTGGTGCCATCACATGTAGGTGTAGGACTCAGAAAACGAGCGGATAGTCGCATGGGAGTTATGTTAGTAGGCACCCTGGAATTACAACCGCATTATTGGGATTCAGAGTCAGGACCCCTCTGTGCGCAAGTTTTCTTGGCATAAATGCGCACCAGTCTGCAGCGCAATTGTGACACCAATCATGGGTGTCTAGGTCAGGGACAAGCTTGGTGTATGTACGTGAAGAAGGGGGTATCTTAATACTGGAGTGGGGCTGTACCGCCAATCATGGCTTTATGACTTTATCTGGGCTGTAAAACATAAGTAGCTAACAGTCACTAAAACTGCAATCTTGACCAATATTATAATATAACAACATTAAGGGTACATATTTACTTTTACATTACAAGAGTGGTATACATAGGCCTGACTCAGAAAATTATAAATGGGTTATAATTTATCAATGAGTAAGATTCAATTTAGTGTTTCCAATGACAAAACGTTTGTGAAAACGTGCGGGGTCATCAACATCTAGGCGGAGTCAGTGTTTGAAAACAAGCCTAATTAGCATTAAATGAAACACTCATGAATTTTCGCCACCTATAAAACACGCTTTGTCTGAGCATTCCTGACTGTTAATATATATTCCTTAAATTTGGTAACGAAACACTACACCAAAGATTGGTTTGGTATATATTTTTAGATTGCTTTTTATTTAATGTGTAGGGCAGAGGTTGCCAAACGCGGTCCTCAAGGCACCCCAACAGGTCAGGTTTTGGAGATATCCATGGTTGAGCACAGGTGGATAAATAAAATTGACGTAGGTACTAATTAAGTCACCTGTGCTCAACCATGGATATCTCTAAAACCTGAACTGTTAGGGAGCCTTGAGGACCGCGTTTGTGAACCTCTGGTGTAGGGTACACATGATTTGTGCATACTTAGAACGCGCTGCGTAATTGGCCAGAGTGGGTGGGGTTTGGGAGCAGCTCATCAGCTTTGCCAGTTTTAACTATTGGGAGGTGTCACTAGTTCCCCGTTAACTTATACGTTACATTTTCATGAATATTCGTTTTCCCAATAAAAGGACGGCGATTGGATTAGCGAGCAGGTGATGGTTATAATTTGAGTAGGGACAGGGTAGCAGATTGTATAATCTAAGCAGCAGAAATAGCATAAGTATAGGCAAAAGTATGTATACAACCTTTGTTTCCATAAACCACATCCATCATATCATTCTAAACCATGGTGCGGCTTACAGGCTACGGTGGTATTACCTCCTCCCATCAGGACCTGCCAACAAGAGGACTGGAACCTGTGCACACACAACCTAAGGAGTAACGTATCCAACAGCCGCAGATGTGACCACATACACCTAGCCGCAATAAACCATATGGCACGAAACGCCCGGCGCAACTGAGCCGCCCAGAGAGGTATTTGCCGCTTCCAGTTGTTCTATTCGTGTCAATAAGATGCACATTGTGAGCTAAAAAGACGCTTGGCGCGGACGAGGGTCACGGGACCTGGCGGGCGACGACAAGAGCCGTTTGGCGGGACTAAGAGGACACATCTGTATACTAGATTGACACAACACTTCCTCCACTAAATGTCATCCTGGTCTATGTCACTTCATAACCTGCAGCCATATTACCCATACAATGCATATTGTGGCTAAGCGATAGAGAGAAGGTGGAATAAGTAGAAGACTAATTATACCAGGGGTCAGGGAACTTTTTTACCTTTTACCCCAAAATATATTTAGATATGCCGACGTTACCCCCTTGATTTGAAAGGAAGGAAATCATATAGTAGTGCCCCCATAGTTATGCCCCTGTATTACTGCCCCCATAGTTATGCCCCTGTAGTAGTGCCCCCATAGTTATGCCCCTGTAGTAGTGCCCCCCATAGTTATGCCCCTGTACTATTGCCCCCATATAATGCCCCTGTACTATTGCCCCCATATAATGCCCCTGTATTAGTGCCCCCATAGTTATGCCCACTCTCATGGAGAGAGCCGGAAGCTGGAGTTCAGCAGAGAACTCCAGCCTCCGACTAATGTGGCGCTGCAGGGAAGGAGCCGGGCGCCCGCTGGTAATAACATCTCAGCGGGCGTCCGACTTAGAGCCTCCCTGCAGCACAGCCGGGCATGCATATGAATCATTCCATGCCTGGCTGTCCGTCCATTACCCCCAGGAATTAAATTCTGACCCCATGTGGGGGAATTTACCCCTGTTCCCTGACCACTGCACTATACTGAAAGATGCTTACTTCCAGGTTAGATCCTACGCTTTACAAGGATCTGCAGTAACGCTGCCTTGCCTCTCGGTCATTGTAAATGTTTTCCTGGAAATTCCAGTACATAAGGAATTGCTGTTATATGTATTACCCAGCAGGCTGACCTCCTGTGCATGTGACAGACAGAATGATGAGGGCATCAGGTGACTCGTAGTACTACTGTAGTGCCGCTCTATCAGCAGCACCATGTGTCGGTCACTGGGGGGATTGTGTGTCTGATGCACCTGTGGTGACGCGTAGATTTCTATTTAATTTACAAATGGTTTGATCTTGCAGGACATATTAAAGCAGTGGTTCCCACACTCGGTCCTCAAGGCACCCTAGCAGTCCAGGCTGTAAGGATCTCCGTGCTTGAGCATAGATGGTTAAATCAAATTGACTGTTGTACTGTACTAATTAAGCTAACTGCGCTCAAGGGGATGCGGTCAGAATGCCGACAGGATTCCGGCTTCCTGACCGCCAGAATCCCGAAGGTAAGTACTGGGGTTAGGTTTAGGGTAAGGGGTTAGGCACTAGGGGGAGGGTTAGGGATAGGTTACAGGGGAGAGGTTAGGTTTAGGCTGCAGGGAGGGAGGGTTAGGTTTAGGGACTAAGAGGGGGGAAATTAGATTTAGGCACTGGGGAGGCTTAGGGTTAGGTTAGGCTTACTTACCTGGGGGAGTCAGCATTGTAACCTGGTCGGCATCCCGTACCCAACCCGCGCTCAAGCATGGATATCCATAAAACCTGGATTGTTAGGGTGCCTTGAACACAATGTTTGGGAACCTCTGCATTAAAGAATTATTCTTATGTGAAAGTGACGCAAAAGTGGCAGGTTTCATTTTTGCTTTACATTTCAAGTGCAGTAATGGGGTCCTTGTCTACCCCCGAGTACAAGGATGTGATCGTGGCTTACGGAGTATTTGTTTTTCATTAAAATATTTCTTCTCCTACAGTAGAGCGTAGCTAGAGGTCCTTGGTGAAAAGTCACTGTCTCACAAGTGTTATATACTACAGTTACCAGCCCCGGCTGTCACCACCCATTCATTTTATCATACAAGTTATTGGTATATATCCATTACCTCCCAAGCATGAGCAAAGGCAAAATAAGTCCCGCCCCTCTATTCGCATAAACCACTTGTACAGACGTGTCCTCATACACCACGCCACAATACTCCACGGGACGCGTGATGCCTGGCGTGACAAAGCCGCCAGGTCCTGCGCGACTTGGCTGCGTCGCGCGTCTTTTTGCTTCTTAGTCGCAAATGGACATGGAAAACCCACTTCACGAGACTGTGCTGATTCATTTGATATGTGGCACCTTGTACATGTGTGTGTGACTGAATCTAGGCACGAGGCACAACGGGACTTGGCGTGGAAGAAAAGCCGCGGGCCCTGCATCGTAGCACTCTGTATACAGATTCAGACTCCGTTGCACACAGATATACAAGTGCTGCATATCCGATGAATCGGTGCAGTCTTGTGAAGAGATTTGTTGCATCGGTTTGTGACTGAGACGCATTTTCGAAAGCAAAAGGCAGCTAGTCAGGTCGCACGGGACCTGGCACACTGAGAAGGGCTGTTTGGCGTGACGGCAGCAATAATGTATGCGCACACATGTGTGCCTGGGGAGGGGGCTGGCAATGGGGAAAGAGGGGAGCAGTCAGTAGCTGAATTAGTACATGTGCAGGGGCGGCAGCAGATACAGGCCTTCCAGCACCTCCGGGCCCTATAGCTGCTGCATTTACTACTAGTACGGTTGAAAACTATTCCGATGAAAACAGAGTAAGCTGCGTTATTAGTAAAACCTACATGAAGCTCAGAGGTAAGGAAGTAAAAAAGTGTTAGAGCAACACTTGCTATTTTTATTGGATGGATTATTGACTAAAGATATATACAAGGGTGATTTAATAAGTAAGGTAACAAGACCTCTCACGTGTGTAATGTTCTCTATTTTGTTCCAATTTCCCACCAGCCCAGAGCAGGTAGGCCGCTGCTTCCCCTCACGGCCATTAGACAGCGCCTCATGTCAGTCATACTGTCCCAACATCAGCTGTAAGATGGCGGGGCTGGCGGACACATGGTCACACATTGAGGTGCGTAGTGTAATCAGATTTCTGCGTCCAAAGGGCAGATCAGCAGCTGAAATTCATCACCAACTTGTCAAAGTGTACAGTGATAATGTATCACAGGGACAGGTTTGGGTTTGGTGCGCTGCCTTTGATAACCACAGGATAAACATTTAAGATGAGCAGCGATCCGGCCGGCCAAGCACGTCCACCACAGATGACAATTTGTGCCGAAATGAAGGTCTGATTTAGGAGGAGAGACGCAGTAGAGTTAGTGACATTGCTGACGAACTGAACATCTCAGTGGGTCCTGTACACAACATCGATCATGAGCAACTGGGGTGCAGGAAAAAGTGATCGCGCCGGGTACTGAAGATACTCTCAGAAGTTCACTAAACAAATAGGATGGAATTGTCTCTTGTGCACTTGACGCGGTACCATGAGGATGGAGCGCAGTTCCTGGAGCATATTGTTACAGGCGATGAAACGTGGGTGCATCATGTGACACCGGAGACGAAGCAAGCACCCATGACATGGAAACACGCATCATCCCCACCTTCAAAGAGATTCAAAATAACTCCATCAGCAAAAAAAGTCACGGTGACCGTGTTTTGGGATCACAAAGCCATGCTTCCTGTTGATTTCCTCACCAAGGGAGATACTGTGAATGCTGTCCGCTATTGTGACACATTGAGCCGGGTGCGAAGGGCAATGTGTTGAAAACTACCTGGGTTGCTATGAACAGGCATCACATTGCAGCACAATAATGCCAGGCCACACTCACCCAACTGCACGTGTGAGTTGTTATGGCGATACCATTGGGAGATACTGGACCATCCTCCCCACAGCCCTGACTTCCATCTTTTTGGACCATTGAAGAACAGCAGAAGGTGAATTCAGCAAGCTGTCATGTCCTGGCTTCAGGTGCTTGACACCGATTTCTTCTATGGCGGGATAGATGCCTTGGTGTACCGTTGGAGCAAATGCTTAGACAAGTATGGGGACTATATGAAAAATAATCTTTACCAAGGCCATACTATTGTTATACATACTGTATATGTAAGAGTTGAATAAATTTACATAATGAGAGGTCTTGTTACCTTCTTTATTGAACCACATCATACACACAGACACTGAAGTGCCAAAAGTAATGGGATAAATGCCCAGTATCGTGTAGGACCCCCTCTAGACCAAAGAAGTGCAGCAACTCAATGTGGCATAGATTCCAAAGGTGGCCAGAAGACCTCAGGAGAGATGTTGACCCATGCCATCTGGACAGCTTCTCACAGCTCCCTGTTATTTGTAAGTGAAGGATCTTGGGTGCTAATAGACCTCTCCACCGCATCCCATAAATGCTCAACTGGGTTCATGACGGCGAACGAGGGTGGGGGTGGGGGGGGAATTGCTCCTCAAACCAATTCTGAACAACATGGGTCCAATGACATGGTGTATTATCCTGCTGGAATATTCCATCGTTGTGGGTCATCTAGAAATGTAACATAGAGGTTACCGGTCAATGACGTGATCAGACAGACCAGCGAAAATAACCCATGCTACGTGAACATACCCCACATTATCAAGGAACCACCACGGTGCTTTGTTGGCAACTAGGGTCCATGGCCTCATGGGGTCTGCACCGAACTCAACCGTCAGCCCAAAACAATTGGAACCGTGACTCGTCAGACCACGCCACATGTGGGCCAGCCCTCCAGGGTCCAGTTAGCAACAGGTGAGGCACGGTGTCCGATGTATTAGTGTTAACAGGGGCACTCTGGTGGGTCTTCTGCTCCCATACCCCTTGGAAGCTAAAGAACTTTGCACTGACCTGCTGGATATGCGTCTGGTACCTCCTGCATTGACTGTGCATGTGATATGAGCCAGAGTCATTTGTCTGTTATCACTGACAATTCTGGCCAGATGCCGCTGGTCACGATCAAGCATTAGTGGTCAGCCACTGTGCTGTCCACGGTGGGTGGTAATGCCCTCCATGAGGTATTCATGGTACACACGTGACATCGTAGATCGAGGAATGTTGAATGTCTCATCCATCGTGCACCTACTATCACCCCCATTTGAAAGCCTACAATTCATGTTGCCTTGCCATGAGCAGCCGAGCCAGTGTTCAGACTGACTCAAGAGGTGTCAGGTTACAACTGATGCAGGTCTGGACATTTCAAAGACGTCACAGTACAGCGATGCCACCTACCATTACCATTACATACTGCTATACCATGACGTTTGATACTTTATAGTCTGTGCGTGTATATTAGGGGTGAGCGGGTTCGGATTTCTGAAATCCGAACCCCCCCGAGCCCCCCCGGGCCGAGGCCGATCCGAGTCAGGCTCGACTTTTCCCGCCTGACTCGGATCTGAAATCGAGGCAAAACGTCATCATCCCGCCTTCCGGGTCTCGCGGGTTTTGGATCCTATATAAAGGTACCTGCGTCGGCGCCATTTTCTCACTCGGCTGTGGACAGTGAAGAGGGAGGGTGGGAGTAAGGGCTGGCTGGGCTGTGTAGTGTAGTGTAGTGCAGAGTAGTGTTGTGCTGTGCTGTGCTGCGCTGCTGTTGTCCATAGGGGCTGTGTCCACTACTTCAAAATCCATAGGGGCTGGCTGTGTTGTGCTGTGCTGCTGTTGTTAATAGGGGCTGTGTAGTGTAGTGTAGTGTAGTGCTGCTGTTGTCCACTACTTCAAAGTCCATAGGGGCTGGCTGTGTTGTGCTGTGCTGCTGTTTTTAATAGGGGCTGTGTCTACTACTTCAAAGTCCATAGGGGCTGGCTGGACTGTGTTGTGCAGTCAGTTCTCCATAGGGGCTGTGTCCACTCCAAAGTCCTGTGCAGTGTCCCAGTCCTAAAGGGGTGCTGTAGTGTTGTCCAGGGGGTGCTCTGTCCATCAGGGGTGCTCCCCCCAAGTGCTAAAAAAATTATATTTTTTCTGTGTTTGTGAATTGTGTGCGCAGTAGCCGCACGTGCATCAACAAAGTAGTGCCAAGCGTGCGCCTGTGTCATAAGTAAAGGGCCGGCTGGCTTGACCGTTAAAGGGTGCTGTAACCCCCAAAGTACACTCCAAACCAAATAAAAATTTTTTTTCTGTGTTTGTGAATTGTGTGCGCAGTAGCCACACGTGCATCAACAAAGGAGCAGCGCCAAGCGTGCGCCTGTGTCCCATAAGTAAAGAGCCGGCTGGCTCATTTCTTAAAGGGTGGTGTAACCCACAAAGTGCACTACTCTGCAGAAAAAATAAAAAAATATTTTCTGTGTTTGTGTGCGCCTTAGCCGCACGTATATATCAATATAACATAAATGGAGGACCAAACTTTCTCCGATAAAAATAAAATAGGGAAAGATCAAGAACCACTTCCTCCTAGTGCTGTTGCTGCTGCTGGGAGTTGTTCATCATCCCAGAGAGGAAGTAGGAACACCACTACTTTTACTAAACAATTGACCCTCCAACAGTCCCTAGCGATGAGGATGAAGTACGACAGCAGTCATCCTGAAGCAAAACATATAACTGAGGCCTTGACTGCTATGTTGGTGTTAGACGTGCGTCCGGTATCCGCCATTAGTGCAGTGGGATTTAGACAATTGATGGAGGTAGTGTGTCCCCGGTTCCAAATCCCATCTAGATTCCACCTGCATCCTCAAAGCAGCAGCGACAAGCGTGCGTCTGTCTGTTAAAGGGTGGTGTAACCCTCAAAGTGCGCTCCACAAACAATAAAAATATTCTTCTTTTTTTTTCTGTCTTTGTGAATTGTGTGGGCTGTAGCCGCACCTGCATCCTCAAAGCAGCAGCGACAAGCGTGCGTCTGTCTGTTAAAGGGTGGTGTAACCCTCAAAGTGCGCTCCACAAACAATAAAAATATTCTTCTTTTTTTTTCTGTCTTTGTGAAATGTGTGGGCTGTAGCCGCACCTGCATCCTTAAAGCAGCAGCGACAAGCGTGCGTCTGTCTGTTAAAGGGTGGTGTAACCCTCAAAGTGCGCTCCACAAACAATAAAAATATTCTTCTTTTTTTTTCTGTCTTTGTGAATTGTGTGGGCTGTAGCCGCACTTGCATCCTCAAAGCAGCAGCGACAAGCGTGCGTCTGTCTGTTAAAGGATTACATCGGTGACAACATCCAAGTAGGCATGTCAGACAGTCCGTACCTGTACTGGCAGGAAAAAGAAGCAATTTGGAGGTCCCTGTACAAACTGGCTCTATTTTACCTGAGTTGCCCCCCTCCAGTGTGTACTCCGAAAGAGTGTTTAGTGCAGCCGGGAACCTTGTCAGCGAAAGGCGTAGGAGGTTGCTTCCACAAAATGTGGAGAAGATGATGTTCATAAAATGAATTATCAACTCTTCCAGGGAGACCAGCCTCCAGAACGTACAGAGGGACCTGTGGTTGTGGATTCCAGCGGGGACGAATTAATACTCTGTGAGGATGAGGATGTACACAACACTGAAGAGGGTGAGGAATCGGTGGATGAGGAGGATGAGGACGACATCTTGCCTCCGTAGAGCCAGTTTGTGCAGGGACAGATTAATTGCCAGCTTGTTTTGTGGGGGCCCAAACGAACCAATCATTTCAGCCACAGTCGTGTGGCAGACCCTGGCGCTGAAATGTTTGGTTTGTTAAAGTGTGCATGTCCTGTTTATACAACATAAGGGTGGGTGGGAGGGCCCAAGGACAATTTCATCTTGCACCTCTTTTTTTTCTTTGAATTATGTACTGTTTGGGGCCTAGTTTTTCAAACTGCCATCCTGTCTGCCACTGCAGTGTCACTCCTAGTTGGACCACGTGTTTGTGCCGCCCACTCGTATCTCTTAGCACAGTCATCCAGCTACCTCGGTGCAACCTTTTGGATATAAAAACACTATTGTGAGGTGTGAGGTGTTCAGAATAGACTGGAAATTAGTGGAAATTAAGGTTATTGAGGTTAATAATAGCATAGGAGCAGAAAAACACACAAATTCTGTGATTTTAGCTGTTTTTATGCTTTTTTAAAAAAAAAATACAGATCCAAAACACAAAACCCAGAACCCAAAACACGGAAGGGTGGTTTTGGCAAAACCAATCCAGATCCAAAACACGAAGAAAGATCCAGATCCAAAACACGAAAAGTGGCCGGTGCACACCCCTAGTGTATATGTATATGTATATATATATATATATATATATATATATATATAATCTTTCCAGCTACGTGCTTAATGTGTCACTCAAACCTCATGTCACCTCCAGCCTTCTGCCCATTGTCTTTCCAGTCCCTTGCATCATGTCTCTCCAGCCTCCTGCCCCTGTCACTCCAGCCGACTGTCTTTCCAGCCTCCTGTGTGTTACAAGTCATGGGCACGACTTGTCTCCCATTGTCTTACCTTCTCCTGACGCTGTTGCTCCTGTCAGTTGCTAGGCGATCTGCACATCACAGGAGGTCACGTGTTTTCCACAGCACGGCGTGATTGGTTCCTTCCCCTATTTGTGCACACTGGTCTTTTGACACCTCACTTACTATAGCGTTCCTTTTGGTTCTTTCAGCTCTACTGCATGGTCAGCATTCTGTGCTTGCTTGCTACATTGTGTCCTGGTTCTCCAGCGGTATTGCCTAGCCACCGGTTATCGGCTTCCCAGCTGCACCAGCAGCTTCCGTGCTGCCACCGGCTCACCAGCCACTGTATCGGCTTCCCAGCCGCAACAGCAGCTTCCGTGCTGCACCTGGCTCAACAGCCACTACATCGGTCTCCCAGCCGCACCGGCAGCTTTCATCCTGCCACCGGCTCACCAGCCACTACAGTTGGCTTCCCAGCCGAACCAGCACTAATCCACTGCGATTGCTATGGCACCTCAGCACTACATAAGGACGCCCACTTTACCATACGCACATCGGTAAACCTTAAGCATGCCGTTCAAATGCACTGGCACACCTGCATTTCGCCGACAACACCCCTATCTCCATCTCTAACCGGTACTTCCTGTCAATCACTCTGCAAAGGGTCTGCGTAGCCACTGCGGTCGCAGTACCGATCACAGTGGTTGGTTCGCGTAACAATCGGTATGCAACAAACGGCCGATTGCGTGCGTGTTAACAGTTGCGATCCTTGCTGAATCAGGCCCATTGTCTGGTGTCATTGGGCTGCACACCCGATTTCTAATGATGTTTTAAGTTCATGCAGTGGAGGAATTTTAACCTACGATAAGATATCCATCAAAACAGATGGCACAGTGCCTGAAACAACAAACAAGAATTTACCTTGAAAAAAAGCAACGTTTTAGTCACGGGCTTAACAAAAAGAAAATGTTCCCTGAGGCGATGGAGGCAAGACTTGCTACACGTGTGCGGTGTCATCAGAAAGAGGGAGAGAAGCAGATAAATATCACTATGGGGGTATGTGCATGACAGAAAAACCTGCTTTGATGAGCTGCGTACACAATATTCCAGTCATTGGCTTGTATCTCAGTGGATGCAAAGAGCTGGTTATGGAGGTTTCAGATATTTACATGTAGGTTGTGGGCCAGCTGAATGCCGCATGCACACAGTGGAGGGGAGCCATTTTGTGGGCTGGACCAACCTTTCTGAGCATGCAGCCAATCCATTCCTTATAAAGTGACACCATCAGCCCACAAAATGGCTGCCCTCACTGTGGGCAGTAGACCAGCAGGGCTGGGAAGAACAAGGAACGCCTCGGGGCATCCCTCCAGCGCCCAGAAAATGTATATATATTTCTTTAAAAACAAGTACTTTTATTGAAAATGTGTGCGTTACAGAATAAAATGAAATAAAACATTAAAACAGAGCATACATATCTCAATAAGCATAGTAAAAGCTATGGGATACTACAGATAGAAATTACAAGCACAATATGGTTAAATTCGCAGTGTAAGACACAGTAACAACCAGTGACTAGAGAAAATACAGGACAGGAACAATCAGAAAGAGTATGAGAAGTGATCAATAGGCGATACAGGGCGAGAAATGTGTCCGCTTTCAATAGGTACAGAAAAAAAACTGCTCAATTATCATACAGATGGAGGCATCTGCGGGCAAAGGCATTTCAACGGAGGTCACCGTATGGAGATTAGGGGCTCTATTTATTAACATTATTTTTACTAAAATAAAGTGAAAAAGGGTGTTATCACACCCTTTTCACATTATTTTAGTATCACCTATAGTTATTACAGGGCAATTGGAGTAGAATTCGTAAAATTCTACTCCAACCCCTAAGTATCACTTATTTTTAGTAATCAGATCGCATTTCCCATAATTGTAATAGGAAATGTGATCCGACCAAAGTTACTAAAAAATAAATTGTAAAAAAATATCGAGGAAAGCCCTGTGATAATAATGCCACCTGGAGGTGGAGTTATCCAGGGTCTCTCCCAGTTACCGGACTCCTGCTCAGCTCGAACGGGAAGAGCAGAGCCCGGAGCCGGCCCCAGTAATCTGCTGTGTGGTCTAAACAGACCACACGCTGATCTCTGCTACAAGAAAAAAAAAAAAAATTTACTTACCTGACTCCATGGACCGGTGGTCAGGGCTCCGGTGATGTTCTCCCTCCGGTCAGCTGGTCTCCCATGGTGCACTGTGGCCCGGTCATCAGGTGATCGGGTCCCAGTGCACTATGGGATATCAGCTGACCGGAGGCATGGAAGACATGTAAGTGCTATTAAGGGAGGGGGGGTCCGCGATTGAGAGGCGGGGCTTAATGACGGGGACGGGGGTAGCAGCGGTGGCCGGTCGGTGCATGCGTGGGCACTTTGTCATAGTATTTTTTCCAAAAATACCGTGACTAGTGTGCAGAAGGGATTCGCAGGGACAGAGCTTTCTCACAAGCTCTGTCCCTGCAAGGGATTTGTAGTAAATCCTTGTGATATTGCCTGAATTCGCAATGCAAATTCAGTCGATAATATCACACTACAATCTGCATTCGATATGCGGATTGTAGTAAATAGAGCCCTAGGAGTGTTCATGGGAAGAGGGTTCAAGGGCATATCTAGATCCAACCAGAGGGTCCGTAGTGTATTCAATTTTAGGGGTCACTTTAATTTCATATACATAAAGCGTTCGTGAGAACCTGTTACGTTAGCCAGGTACACCCAGGAGGAGGAGGATCAGGAGCTATCCATGTGTGAGCAATACAAACATGGGCTAAGATTAATACATTACTCACATATAAACGTAAGGACACATTGATTAAAAAGACAAATAAGGGAGTCCAGCAGGGGAATCTGTATACTAGTGCCCCATATACAAGCAATAACTGTAGACCAAAAGGAGGTCCCCCGAGGGCAGGACCAAAGCAGATGTCAGAAACCAGCAGAAGAGGTTGTACACTTGGGACAGACCTCTCGGAGACAGACCACCAAAGCTATAAGGCCTGACCAGGGTCCAATAGTCCCTGTGTAGGAAATAGAGTTGGATTTGCAGATTTCTGGAATACACCGTGGCATCCCGGGGAAATCCCAGTAGAGACTTCCAGGCTGCATCTGACAATACGCCCAGGTCCACTGCCCACCAGCTCACCATGATGTAAGAGTAAAGCAGAGTAGACCTAAAAGAGAGCCCTCCGTCCAGAGGGGGCACGGGACTAACAACCGAACCGGAGATCCAGAGATATTAGGGGTGCCCATCCCCAACCAGGCACAGAGAGCATGCCCGAGTTACTGATAACAAAAAGATATTTGGATTGGAAGGCCAGAGGTGGAACAGCTCCCACAGCTCAAGTAGATAAGCAAGGCGTAGAGAGGCCCATTTTGCTATAACTGACCAATCGTGGCTGCAGCATAGGACGGCCACACAAATCTGAAATCAACTGCCACTGACCTGATGCGAGAGGACGGTCAGACAGGATGTGACTGCGCAGTACTGACAGTAAGCCATGAATGCTCAGCCCATCTCTCATCTCAGTCCTTTCCAGTACTTACTGAGTCACTCCTACCTGGATGGGTGACACATTATTGTCTCAGTGATGGACAGTCTCGGCCTTATACTTGCCCACTGCTGGCCAGTTCCACGCTCTATAATTTACAATCACCCAGTGCTAGTTTCCGAGAGTGATCAAAAAAAAAAAAAGTACTCAAAGGGGCTTTATGGGAACCATTAAATACAGAAAACTTGATTTTGGTACTCACAGTAAATTCCCTTAATCCAGCTGGGGGGTTACTGCCATGACATTGGGTGTAGGGGCCGGCTCAGGAGATCTGGCACTAAAACGACAGGTGTTAGGTTCAGTCCTCCCCATCTACCCCCTCCCTTATATAATACCTGCCCCTTCTATCTGCACTTCATTTTCATTTTATAACAAACCGTATGGAGTAAGAAAAAGACCTGAACCCTCCAGGAATAAAACAAAGTACAAGTGTCAAAATAGAAAACAACAACTGGATTAAGGGGAAAGGATTTCATGGTGAGTATCAAAATCAAATTTCCTCTTTCATCCATGCTGGGGGACACTGCCATGACATTGGCACTTCACAAAGCAAGTGTAACAAGGGGAGGGGGCAGCGCTATCCGGCAAAGCCACACGCAAAACTTTGTGCCCAAAGCTAGCATCGCCAGAACCAAAAGTATGAAAATGGTAGAATTTGGTAAGTGTACAAAGAAGACAAGGTCGCAGCTCTGCCCAGCTGTTCCACAAAGGCCCCGTGACGAACCGCCCAGGAGGCCCCCACAGCTCAAGTGGAATGAGGAGCTCATTCAGAACCGCGCGCTAAGATGCAAACGCTCGCTGCTGCCGACGGTATGCAGTGTGTATGCATTGTGTATGTGCATACCTTAGCAAAAGTTCACAATGCGTTCGCTCACTGCGCATAGACAGCCCAGCAGACTGGGGAGTGGAGGTGCCGTTTGTAGGTGGTAATAGGGGCTGGCCATTAAACACGGGGGAGTGGAGGTGCAAATGCAGGCATGCCTGAGCGTCTCAGCGGCGTGTTAGGGGTGTGCATAATTATAAGACAGCATCACAGTACATGTCACCTGGCTTGTTTTTACACTGACGTGCTCGCAGTGCTTGCGGCAGGGTATGGTCAACCTCAAACGCTGCGATCGCATCCGATGTACCGATGGTTGCATACACTTCCTGGACATGACGTGCACAAGTGGGCGTCTTAAGACAGGCTGGTGGGTGTCTGCATACACTATGTGATCGCTCTGTAAGAAATACTGGGTGTGCTAATGCATTGCTGTGCGATTGCACTGCCTACACAATTTGCATACACATCGTGCGAGCGATCGCATCTAGCGAGCGGCTCTGAATCAGCACCTGAGCCCTAAAAGAAAGAAGGAAGAGGCTTATCCATACAAAGACAGGCCTGGGGAATGGCCGCAGTGATTCTACGGGCAATACTGTAGAAGTCTTAGCAGCAGATTAGGGCATCAATCAATATCTAGAGAGATTCAGGACAACGAATAGGACCTGTACGGTCAATGTAGAGCCGTACTGCCGGACCACATCCAACAGATGCAAGCGGATGAATCAAATGCACAGCCAGAACCCTGAAAGACTGGAAGGACAATATCCTGATTAAGATGGAGCTTCATAACCACCTTTGGGAGAAAAGATGGCTTAGTCCGAAAAACCACCAGATTAGGATGAAAAATGACTAAAGAAGGCTGACAGGATAAAACTGCCAGTTCCAAAACTCTGCGTGCAGATGTTATAGCCAAAATCTGTCTAACTAGCCACGTACCTTCTCCTTATATATCAGGGTAGGGGAGGATGGAGTCTAACACCTGTCATTTTAATGCCTGATCTCCTGAGCCGGACCCTACTACCCAATCTCATGGCAGTGTCCCCCAGCGTGGATAAAAGAGAAACCACGGACTTTGGGCCTGATTCAGACCCGGTCGCTAAGCTGCAAACGCTCGCTGCCAAAAGGGGCCAGGTATGCAAATCCTGCGATCGCACTGTATGGCTTAAGGACGCCCTCTATGTCTTAGAGAGCGACGGCAGTGAGCGTACGCAGGAGTATAAAGCCGCCCACCTTTCTCTCTTAGCCCACATCATCTCCAGGAAGTGTGTGATTAATCGGTAACATCGAGACCCATCGGAGCTGCACGCAGCACTTGAGGTAGACCCTACCCCACCGCAAGCACTGCGATCAGTTCAGGCTACAAAATGACCAAGTGACGTGTCCAATGACGCAACTTTGCTAATTATGCACGCCCTCTAAACTCCGTTTTGATGCTCAGGCACGCCTGCGTTCACACATCCGCTCCCCCGTTCACAAGTACCTTCCCCTGTTGCCATCCACAAATTGCACTGTCACTCAAAGTAGCGTCCAGTCTGTACTATGAGCGCACGATTCCCAGCTGCAGTGACTCGTTCGCGCATGCGTACTGTGGCGCATGCGCAGATATGCGATAATCGCCCCTAGCGAGAGTTCGCAGCTTAGCGACTGGGTCTGAATCAGGCCCATTATACAGAGGATTATCTTATAATACAGAAAACCAAGAACATAATACAGAGTTTTGGCAGCCATTTTGGATCATAATTGCCTGGGATTATTTATCCTGCCCATGAAGGTATCAGGCGAGGCAGCCATCTTGGGCACATTACATATAAATTAACCAGGGACCTAGCTACCTTACTGTCGCACTTTGTGCCTTTTACTGTTTCCCAGTGATATTACCTGTGCCTAAGCTATCATGAATTTCAGGTTCATCACACATGTATGTTGTGACTGTAAATGGCATCAATTTCAAAATCTGATGTAACACTGTCCTGTATTATGTACAGGCCTTAAAGCATATCTGTCTCTTACATAGTGGAGAAGGCCATTTTGTTTGTAAAGAGCAGTCATTGTTTTGGGGGTTTTACTGCATTCCCCATATGTACAAAGCAATGCAACGCCACATTCAGGCAAAGAAGGACACCAGAGGGACATCTGGGTGTTAAACATCACAAAGGACAGCTCTTATCTGGAGAGCTGTCCTTTGCAATAGTCTAGGTAAATACCGCGGTATGTACCTGAAGACAAGCGGGATGTACCACATCGAGGATGCGATGCTTAGTACATCCCGCCCCTAGTGAGTGGTTTGGCAGCGGGCTAATGAATTATCCTATATTTATTATTAGATTAGGGCACTAAATGGCTGCCTCCACTGTAGCGGGCAGGAACACTTTCATACAATACTGTTGCTGTGGTAAATGGACGTGATTTAGATCAGGCCTGGCCAATCTGTGGCAAAACTACAAGGTGCAGCATGACCTGCCACGGTTTTAGCAATCCCCAATAGCAAAACTGTGGCAGGGTATTCTGAGACTTGTAGTTTCACAACAGCTAGAGAGCCACCGGTTGGCCAGGCCAGATTTAGATGTTGCTATGAAACCTACCAGTACTCAAGGCAAAGGGGTGTCTTTTATGGGGGAATCCATTATAGTTTTGTGGCCCAACTATATAGGACAATTACATCAACAGGTGCATAGCAACCAATCAAATGCTGCCATTTTCCTACGACCGTTTAGGATGTAAAAGCTTGGTAACATCACCTTTTCCATTTTGTAAATGACCCCCTTTTTTCTCGCTCACTCGCCCATCCACTGAGGGAGCCAATTTCGCCCAGAATACAGCATCAGTTAGCGTACATTTTGCTAGCAGAGGGGTTAATGTTACCCAGCGGGATTCCATTACAACTTCTGGGAAATCAGGATTCCTATGTGACCGGGCACTGTGCATCCTCCTATGTCACCTATGATTCGACCTGTCCCAGCCTGTAATGCAACCTACACATCCACCGATACCTATGTACATATATGGAGATGGTATGCGGCAATGACATCAGTAAAATTATGGGTGACTCACACTCAGGGGGAGGTGGACACTCAAAAAAAAAAAAAGGCTTTGTTGTCGAACCAGTCATCGGTGCCTTGTAATTATGACTGGGATCCATGTACATCACCGACCTCTCTGTTTGTACCGGGAGCCCAGAGGCAAAGGAAAGGGTGACAAGACATTACTCACAGACGATGTCCCGGTCAATACTGGCACCAACTGACGTAGATCACGTGGCATGGTGGAGTCTGATACAAACCCTGGACTTTGCAGAAACATGTTGGCTACAGCCACTGCCGGGACTGAAGGGGTTAAATAGCTGAGGTAAATTACACCCAAGTCTGCTGTTGGGCCTCAGGGGACACCTTGTGTGCTGTCACGGTATCAGATACTGTACCACCACTAAACTAGTGTATAGGGTCTGAAAGTTACAATTAGCATTATATACAGTATATGTAACTATATATGCACAGAGATACATGTAACCTACATTCAGCTCTTTGCTGCGAGTATTGCATCTAAAACCCCCTGCCACAAATGGCGCCCTACCACTTGAAAGGAACGCATTCCTATGATCATAATTGAGGCCTAATTACGTTTAACCCACTGACAGCTAGAGGCAAGTGGAACTTCTCTACGTACGCTCAAGGCTGCTGAAAACCAGGGAAACGAGTCTAAAGATCCCAAATGGCCTGAACGACCAGGAGTTTTAGAGACCGGTTATCTCAGCCAGACATATAAAGAGTGTCCAACATGGCGAATAACATCACAGGACAGATTAAATCACTTTTCTCAGGTAAAATTCTATGAGGGCTTTATATATAAAATAAGTATATTTTACCGATTTAATCCGTGGGAACTTTGTAAACGAAATATCAAATTCATTCATTTGTGAGAAGGCAGAGCTTATAGTAAGACTGTCAGCGAAACATTTCACAACGGTAACATATGTCACAAATAATAACGGTTTGCCGTATATTGATTATCTAGTAGAAATTGGTTCGGGAGATAGTTGAAATCCCTACAGCCAGGATGCAGGCGCTCACATCCTGTACCCAACCCATTGGTTCAACTCACAAAATGGATGCCTTCACTGCGTATAACATAAGGGCTCACTTTATTATTCCCATGGCAATAGATGCAGTGAGCTGCGCCTCTACCCCCGTTTTGGCTATAACACACAATGACGAGATGAAATACAAAATTCTATATATTTTAGATGCTGCGGTGTTACCTGGATCTGGTTTGGCAACATCCCCATTATAAAAGCGCCCAATGCTCCGATGCTGCGGTGTTACCTGGATCTGGTTGGGCAGCATCACCATTATAAAAGCGCCCAATGCTTCGGTGGTGCAATCCTTTCTCTGCTACAGCAGGGCTCGCCGACACATGGGATTACTGCCTGTGCGCCACTCATGTATAACTCCTATTTGCCTTAATGGGAAGTTCACAGTAGAAGTGCGTCAGTTATTTATACAGCGAACACATGCGACGCAGAGCTTTGAAAAGGACATTTAGGGGCACAATTAATTAGCCGCGAGTTGTGTCACATGGACTCTTTTCCTGGATCAAGGGTCCAGTGCTATTCACATAGAAACCAGCAGTCAACACGTGAGCAGGCCAGAGACAGAAGTTATCGTTTATTTTTGCTCCCACCTCAGTGGAGCTTACAATCTAAGGGGTCTATGTACTCCGCCTTAGTGGGAGAAAAGTGAACAGAGATAAAGTACCAGCCAACCAGCTCCTAGCTGACATTTGTCAAACACAGCCTGTGATGGCAGTTAGGAGCTGACTGGCTGGTACTTTGGGGTCTATTTACTAAGCCTTGGATGGAGATAAAGTGAACAGAGATAAAGTCCCAACCAACCAGCTCATAACTACCGTGTCACAGGCTGTATTTGAAAAATGACAGTTAGGAGCTGGTTGGCTTGTACTTTATCTCCATCCAAGGCTTAGTAAATAGACCCCTCTGTTCCCCATTACATGGATTCACTTATACACTTGGGTTATTCATATTATTATTTTTTTTTTAGTCAGAAGAAAAAAATTCAATATACAAACTCCACACAGATAGGGCCCTGGCTGGAATCGAACTCGCTTGCAAGGTAACAATGCTAGCCACTGTGGTAAGAGGAGAGTGGTAGGTTAGAGACAGGGGCGTTTTTAGAGAGGAGGGGGCCTGTGTGCAGTCTCCGTCACGGGCCCCCTCCTCTCCGTCCGGCTGCGCACTGAGCGGTGCACGTCCAGCGCCGCACTTATAGACTCTGTATACTATAGTGTGCCCAGAGTCTAAAGCGCATGCGCAGGTCACCGGGAAAATGGCCGCAGCGGCCATATTCCCTGTACTGTGCATGCACAAATGATTGCGGCGGCCATTTCCCAGCTGTTTTTTTTTACACGGGCAGACACCGAAGCCGACGTGGGACTCCGGAGAGGTAAGTTTTATGGGTACAGGGTGTGCACACCCTGCTCCCATTATAAATACGCCCTGGTTAGAGGCAAAGCTGCCAAAGAGTACATAAAGCTTGGTATTTGGGGGGGTTTAGATAGAAATTTTGAGATTATCTCACATTTGAAAAAAAAATGAAAATGAAATAAAAAAAAGTGTGGTTCAGTCTTATTTTCTAAGCCAATGTCCATTAGTGTCAATATACAAAGAATAAAAATGATTTAGATGTAAACCCAGAATGTGCGAGAGCTGCTAAGTAACTACATATAGTACAGTGTGTAATCTTCAATACTCGCCTCTCCACAGTCCTGCGTCGGCAACAGCAGCGCTGCACAAATCCCCAGTAAAAAAAAAAACTTGCGGCGGCCATTTTCCCAATGTTTTGTGCATGTGCAGTAGTAAAATTGCAGGGGAAACGTTGCGGCGGCCATTTCCCCAGAGACCTGTGCATCGGCAGTAGACTCTGATGCAGTGCTAGAGTCTACCAGTGCTCCTAGTCGCCAGTCTGCTGCGCTACAGAGATGAGAGGAGGAAGCCCCGGACGGAGACTGTACACGGACCCTCTCCCCTCTTGATACAGTAGCACAGTCCTTCCTATGTATCCTGTACATGCAGTGAGCCATCGATAGTATATAGAGTAATTCCCACCTATTATTATTTATTTATTACCAGTGATTTATATAGCGCACACATATTCCGCAGCGCTTTACAGAGAATATTTGGCCATTCACATCAGTCCCTGCCCCAGAAGAGCTTACAATCTATATTCCCTATCACATGTACACACACATACGAACTAGGATTAATTTATGTATTGTAGGGAGCCAAGTAACCTACCAGTATATTTTTGGAATGTGGGAGGAAACCGGAGCACCCGGAGGAAACCCACGCAAGCACAGGGAGAATATACAAACTCCACACAGTTAGAGCCATGGTGGGAATCAAACCCACGTCCTCAGTGCTGTGAGGCAGTAATGCTAACCATTACACCGTCTGTGCTGCCCACCTAGAATGTACTACGTAGGTCCATTGGTCCCCATGTCTGCCGGAGCTGACGTACTTGCAATAAATGTCATTTGGGCTCCATACCAGCAGGAGCTTACAAATAGCAAATCCAAACTTGTCAGCAATTCCTCTGTTAAAATAAAATGAGATCTTTAAGTAATCACTGTGTACAATGCTTAACAATGCATGAATCCAAAGGTAAACACAGAAACTAATTATGATCCTAGGGGGGATGTTAATAAGAGCCACCTTTTCACCTACTCATACAAAGAAACACAAATGTTGTGGCTTCACTGCCCTGCCTACGGTTTCCTCTGCACAGTTAAGTGGTAAACTGCCTACAAATCACAGGAAATTGCTGCAGAATTATTTGTATCACCAGAAATACAACAAATAATACATTTCTACTTAACATTCTAAGAATTCTTTAGTGTCCTTACAAACTTTTTTTTTTGTATGAAAGCTATACCACAAAACAAAAATATACTCCGGAAAACCATCGGTGCAGCTGCACGTAAAGCGTTTGAATCCAGACTGGCCGCAAGACAACACTCCCGATTCCTAACTGAAAACAGATTTTAAGCATGAATAGTCCTAAACTAATTGAAAACTCAGTAAAACTACACACCTGTGTTTGCACATCCTTCCTTTGTCAGCCTTGTTTTATGCCAACCAGCCTTGTCAATTTATACCGAAAGGTTCTCATCTTAGTTAAAGTGCACCTGTCACAAATATCCTTGAGAATTCAGCTCATTTCAACTCACAAGGAGCCAGAAACATGCAGCCTATCCACTCACTAGGAGCCAGTGACATCACTGAGAATGGAGCCTATCCACTCACTAGGAGCCAGTGACATCACTGAAAATGCAGCCTATCCACTCACTAGGAGCCAGTGACATCACTGAGAATGCAGCCTATCCACTCACTAGGAGCAAGTGACATCACTGAGAATGCAGCCTATCCACTCACTAGAAGCCAGTGACATCACTGAGAATGCAGCCTATCCACTCACTAGGAGCCAGTGACATCACTGAGAATGCAGCCTACCATGTCACTAGGAGCCAGTGACATCACTGAGAATGCAGCCCATCCAGTTACTAGCAACCAGTGACATCACTGAGAATACAGCCTTTCCAGTCACTAGCAACCAGTGACATAACTGAGAATGTAACCCTTCCAGTTACTAGGAGCCAGTGACATCACTGAGAATGCAGCCCATCCAGTCACTAGCAACCAGTGACATCACTGAGAATGCAGCCTATCCAGTTACTAGGAGCCAGTGACATCACTGAGAATACAGCCTACCAATACACTGAGGGTGCCCACACACATAGCGATTTTTTTTCCCGATCTGGCCGATTCTGACACATTGGAACGACATATCGGGTAAAAAATGCCCAAATCGTGAGTCCCCCCTCACAATCACGATGCGATGCGCGCCCCCGCAGGTCGCACATCGCATCTTCAGATCTGCCGTGCAGTACGGCAGATCTGACAATCTAGGACACAATGCACTATAAAAAAGTCTGGCTGCAGGAGATCGTATGAAGATTGGACAGCATATCGTGTACTGATCATGTGCTGAACTGCTGGGGAGAATTTCAAGGGAAATCGGACACATCGTCGGATTGTAAGTATATCGGTATGTGACATCACTGAGAATACAGCCTATCCAGTCACTAGCAATCAGTGACATCACTGAGAATGCAGCCCATCCAGTTACTAAGAACCAGTGACATCACTGAGAATGCCACCTATCCATACATTAGGAACCAGTGACCAGGGGTCAGCGTGGGCACACTGACCAGCCTGCATACGCAGCAAGCTGTGCGGCACTGTGTGTACTGACACCTTTTTATCTTAACCAGCATTAACTTTTTAAGCAATTTGTGCTACAGTGGCTCTCCTGTGGGGTAGGACCAGACGGGCTAGCCTTCCCTCCCCTCGCCCATGGCCCTGTCACCACTTCACCGGTTTTCCTTATGTGGACCACCTTTTGTAGGTACTAACCACTGCATACCTGGAACACCCCAGCGCAGTGGTTAGCATTACTGTTTCACAGCACTGATGTTGTAGTTTCTATTCCCACCACGGCCCTAACTGTGTGGAGTTTGTATGTTCTCCCTGTGCTAGCATGGGTCTTCTTTAGGTGCACCAGTTTACTCACACAATCCAAAATTTACAGGTTAATTAGCTCAGGGCAGAAATTAATCTGTACGTGTGTGTGGTGGTTGGTATATAGATTGTAAGCTCCAGGGACTGATGTGAATGGCTAAATGCGCTCTCTGTAAAGCGCTGCGGAATATGTGTGAATATATATATATATATATATATATATATATATATATATATACACATACACATATACATACACACAAGTCCAGATCACCGGCACTCACGGGTTCCACAATGTCCTGGGCCGGGTGCCCTTCACAGTCAGTCGCTGCCAAACAGGACGAACTGAACATAATCTCCACAAGGCGGCACTCCGTGTAAAAAACGACCAAATGTGACAAGATGCTGTCTGCAACGTTTCAGCGCCTTTTATTAGCGCTTTTTTCAAGCATAAAATACATGTATTTTATGCTTGAAAAAAGCGCTAATAAAAGGCGCTGAAACGTTGCAGACAGCATCTTGTCACATTTGGTCGTTTTTTACACGGAGTGCCGCCTTGTGGAGATTATGTTCAGTTCGTCCTGTTTGGCAGCGACTGACTGTGAAGGGCACCCATTATATATATATATATATATATATATATATATATATATATATAAATAGATCAGCGTGTCCGGCTCTCCCTGTTTAGATCAATGGCGCCGGGTCCCCGCACAGAAGGAAATTTTCAATAAAAATCAGCGGTGGTATGGGGAGACATCACATGAAACAAACAAACAAAAAATAAAAAATAAAAGCCTGGGTCAAACGGCCTCAACGCGTTTCATCCCTTTGGGACTTCTTCAGGAGTGGAGCACCTCCTCCTGAGGACTGGGTACCCCCTTTTAAAGATAAGCACAAAAACTTTATTTTTTATTTTTTGTTTATTATTTTTTGTTTGTTTCATGTGATGTCTCCCCATACCTTGTAACTGAATAAAATAACCCTATGTTCAAATATACTGACGAGGGATTATTTATATTTAGCTCTCATATTGAACATATAAGCTCCATAGAGGGACGGAAAGAGGGCACTAAAAGTTACGTGGTGGATGACAAACTACAGGCTATCTAATTAGCATTTTCTGGTACGCAGCCTCTATATGTAATTGTACTACTACTAATTGAAAGGAAATACTACACTATATACATTCTTTCTCCTATGAGCCCATTTTAGCTTCTTAGAAGGTGATTAAGCAGATGACATCCCACTCAACCTGCCTTATATAGACCACCCACCTTCTGGATCTACAGATAAGCTCAAAAGTTTTTATTTTTGGTATGCACAATCACTTCTATGAGCACGAATGATCACCATTTTTAAATACTACACTATTAGGCGCATGTCTTCTTACACTACTTTTTCAGAACTACTCCATCTGTAAGCCAAACAGACCCCAAGAAGACTGCTGCCGCCTTTTAATTAAGGATCAGTGACTTAAACAGCATATTCACCAATACACCATCACAATATCTAACTTGAAGTTTGAGGAGATAAAACGATTACTGTGCGCTGTCCCTACACATTTTCCATATATATATATATATATATATATATATATATATATATATATATATATAGCTAATAACTAGTATATTTTGCTTGAGTATAAACCATATACATTCATTAGCCAGCCCTGATAGATAAAGATCAACACTGAGTTAATCACTGAGTCCTGATTAGCGCATATTTATCCTAGTTGACCCTAAAATTACCGTGTGTGTGTGTGTGTGTGTGTGTGTGTGTGCGCGCACATGTGGTAGGGAATATAGAGTGTAAGCTCCACTGGGGCAGGCACTGATGTGAATGGCCAAATATTCTCTGTACAGCGCTGCGGAATATGTGTGCGCTATATAAATAACTGGTAATAATAATATTTCAGCTTTCAGGTTGAAGCAAATTAACTGCAAATACATCCACATAAACGTAACAAATGCTATGTATATGCACAAACCTAATTACTGCCAGGATTTGTTAGGGGAAATACTAACCCTTCTCATTAGGGGCATCTTAGGATGGGAAGGGGCTCGTGTCCACATAAAAGCACGCTCCCCCTCGCACTATGCCAGAGTCTGCCCTGCATGCACATAGCTGTGGGAAAAAAGTGCCAGGGCCATAGCCACTGAAGAAGGTAAGTTTATTGAATGGGTGCAGACTGTGCGGTGTGGGACCCAGGGGCTCGTGTGCACCAGTTATGTGCGGTGAGGTCAATTGCGGGGGAGGCACACATGGAGATGGGTCTGAGTGCTGGGAGACTGTCTCACCCCCTACTCACTGTAACTCTCCCCTCACTACACTAAACTTCAGTGTTCATTGATTCTCCTACCTTCATCACGGTCTTCTCTTGCTGCTGCTTCTGACTGAGCACCAAACTCTTTACACTGCAGTACGCTTCCTGGTCACATGACACATCCAAGGTGTCCATCAGAGCTCAAGGCACGCCCCTCATACTCAGAGGCATCCCTCTATTAGTTCTCTTTCTGTGCAGCTTACTGCCCGTGATGTGGCCCCGCCCCCAGCTCTGCAAGCAGTGTCTGACTATACAGGAGTGAGGCTGAGCTGTTGATACCTCATCTCTCATCTTCCTACAGTCCCAGGGAGCTCCACAAAGCTGGCGAGTGTTGACTATAAAAATGATTACAATAAACACAGAAGAGGTTTATGAGTTATAAATATTTTCTTTGTATTATTCTAATAATTTTTATATGAAATCTCAAGAGTATAACAGGGGAGGCTCTGTCTCCCCTGCCTACACGTCCCTGGTGTGCACCATACACCCTGCACCCATTAGAGATACCCAATTGCTTCTCATTGTCTTAATCAGAGAATGCCTAGGTCTTTGGAGACTGCCTTACCGGATTGTGCGGCCACTGCCGAGTGCAAATACTGGAGACTAATGTCTATGTAAAACTATATCTAGTGTGCCTTAAATCTGAAGATACAAATTAAATGGACTTTTGTTTACTAGGGATGTATGCCTCAGCTTCCTCCTCATGCCTACAAGAGGCCTTGGTCATATCACCCACTGGGAGTTTGGTATGTATCTCATCAAGGTGGCTTGGATTGGAATGGGAACACCACTCTCAATACATATTAAATCACTGATCTACTGATCATTATGAGGAACACATCCATTGAACAATTTGTTGTCAGTGTCTATCCAAGTAAACAACAGATCACTATTGTGGGTTCTTAGTGGACCAAGAGTCTGCATTCCCATGAATATTGGTTTAGTAATCAAAAATGGTTCCCTCTACTGGTGGAAGGGAATGACTACACTTTCCCTAAGGATTTTTAAATGTATGACTAACACTGGCTGAAGTTGAACAGTTCACATCTATGTTATTTTCGCCGCAACGAGCGATTCCTTGTGCGCACATCCACAGCTACAACGCCTAGCCAAGAATATCAGGCAGGGATAAATGTTATTGGAAAAAACAGAAGAGAATATTCCAATGGTAAATCAGAGGATCATCCTACCTTTCCCTGTAATACACCCGTATTCAAAGACATTTTGCTTTGCATTCAATGAAGGTTCGGTGTCAACTCGTGAGATGCCAGAACTCAATAGTGTGACAATGACACCATTTTGGATCTGTAAAGAAAGAAGAATCAACCACCAGTGATGAAGATTTTATATGGCGAAAATCAAAAACAGTATTAATGAACTGCAGCCAATGTCGCACAAAGTACATACGCAGCCAGCCTGTCTTTAAAGACCGCCTTCAGCCATTAATTGACCAGTGATCTTAACCAGAAAACTCTGCACGGTATTTCTGGAACAATGTGCAGGTCATGTGAGCCACAGTATCGCCATGTAGGAGTCGCATATTTTGATGAAGTATTGAAGTATTTACGTAACAAGTTTTCCCAGACCGAAAAGTGATCTTATCAGAAACTTTGATGTGGATTTGGTTTTATCTACAAGTTTAAAAAGTATTCTTTGTACATGGCACCAACTGTTTCACACACCTCTTTCAATCATCACAAATTGACCTACCCCCTTCACGTAGAAAGGGGTCACTCTGATGGACACCATGAATCACTAAATAAGATTTAATTTAAACTGTCCTCTGCTAACAGGCAGTTATTGACACAAGTCATTGACTTGGAGTGCAGGAAGGAGTGCTGTACGCGGCGAAAACCCTGTCTGATTGGGCGTGACAAGAGCGTTAATTAATGGGTGCCCAAAAACAATTGAATTGCTACATTGGGCACCCATTAATTATCGCGGCACCCAAAACAATTGAATCGCCCCCTTAATGAAGTTGCAAGTCATCCTCCATGATTATGAAAGTTTGTCAACTTTTTATTTTTTTTTTAATAATGGCCATCCACACTAAGTCGCATCTACAGCCGCGTACAAGGAACATCTGAACCACCAAAGCATCTTCACTGAGATATCAAGCTCCGCCCTTATTTACTACAAGCACCACGACCTGCTGCAACATCCATAGGAAGATGCTGTGGTGTTCTGCAGCAAAGAACTTGTCGGAAAGGGGTGGGGGGGTGGGGGAGAGGGGCGCTTGGACTGCACACCGTAACTTTAAACATGTCGGCTCTGGAAAGTGATTAACTGGAGTGTGATAAACTACCAGCCACTCAGCTCCTAACTGTCACATTACTGGCTGGGTTTGAAAAATGATAGGAGCTGATTGGTTGGCAGTTTATCACTCTTCACTATATCACTTTCGAGAGCTTAATCTGCCCCACAGAGGTGCTACCATGCTGAGACTTGTAGTACAATACAGGAAATATAAGATGCAGGTGTACACTCTAAGCACTAAGAATACTGATAGTCAAAATCATTTTGATAAGCTCTACAATTAACATGGGTATAGACCGGGTCTCCTGGAGGACAGGCGAGCTGAAACCTATGTGGGGAGGATGGGTACGGAATTATTTTACAGGATGCTCCTGTATTACGAGTACCAAGTGGGCATAATTACTACTCAAGTGCTGCACAAATGTCACGGCTGTTTCCCTTGTAGGATACACCGCAGAATTGGGAAGTTGTGGCCAGGGCGGATCTCTCCAACACTTAACCACCTGTCTGACAAAACTAAGCAAAACAGAAAAAGTGAAAATTGTCTATTACAACACATTAGTTGTGTGCAGGTCAAGTTAATTTAACCCTTCTTCTACCACAAACAAGAGAGCTAAAATACCATCCACTGCAAACTTCCAGGCTAAAATGACTATACTATATAAAAAATGCTTTCCAATAGAAGACCTAACAAAAGCCCTTCAGCCAATAAAAGTAGTACAGTAGTAGCGTATTATCACTAATTATTTCTTACAGACCAATTTGCTGCAGTACCCGCTGCATACGGTAACGGGCTCATCGGATCTGCTGGAGCCATCCTAAAGACTGTGGGTTCAAACCGGCCAAGGTCCAGTGCTCTCCCGCTGCGAAGTCATCACTTTATGGTGGCATGGTAGAGAATAGGAATCGCCCTTTAATTCATAAAATGCCACTAATACAGTTCAGTAAAATATTTCAAGAGCTTGCATCCCATTTCTTTATTTTGCAGTCTTTAAAAAAAAAAAAATTATTTAAAAATGTTTTTTTTTCAATACAGATTGGAAATCACACAAAATTATAGAAGGGTGTATATATTTCTAGGAGTCCTTGTACAAAATATATGTTCATATTCTGGATAAAATGCAGACCTTCACTTCTAGAGATCACTAATAATCTTGTGGCCGGGCAGGATCATTGTGGTTACAATGAACATACTTCCCAAATGCCTACTGTATATTATTTGCAAAATGCTTCCTGTTAGAATTCCATTCTCAGAATTTGAAACAAACCAGAAATGTCTCTCTAAGCTTTATCTGGAATATTTTTTTTTTATTTTTTTTTAAAGGACAAAAAAAAATAAAAATTCTAATAATAATAATAATAATAATAATAATAATAATGGAGGTAAAGACTTCCCAGATGGTAAAAATTATTATTTGTCAAGTCCACCTAAGCAAATGATAGCCTCTTTCTCTCCACGCTCCACCTTGTCCTGGTTAGATGTACAAACCAATTACCTTAAGCTTGGATCCCTCTCCAGTATCTTGGGAATTTCAGCACAAAATAAAATAAAACTTTTGAGATCCTTCCCTCGCGGTCAAGGCATGGGATAGGTGTGAAAATCACATTAGATCATAGGACCCATTTCTGGCCATACTTCTGCCATAGGATAACCCTAATTTCCTTACAGGACTACTGCACACCTACTTCCAAATTTACATCAACCCTAGAGGACACTTTGTATATGATGTACCCTTTGACTGGGGGTCTTGATTATCCTTTGAGACTACAAACACAAAACATTCTGAACTTAACTCCAAATATGAAGATTATGACAAAATAAGCAGATTTTAAGAATGTACAATAACAGAAGAGAGAAGACCCTGTTTGAGGAGCTATGTACAGTACACCTCTTCGCTCATACAGAGAGGTATGACCTCATGGAATCTTGCTTGATTCAGTTCTGGGGATCCAAAACAGACATGACAGCGAATGGGTGAGATATCTTGGGACAGTGCCCAAAGATGACTTTTAGGAAATAATTTTTGGAAAAAAAAAAAATAGCTGCAAGCTCAAATCTCAACCTATAGCAAGGAAAATTCTTGGCAGGAAAAAAAAAGAAAAAAAAAAACATACTAGAGACGGAACCATATCATGGAAAAACAAATAATATTATACAAGTACCCCACCTCTGACTCCTGCAGAAAGACAGTGTCTTTCCTACACATTTGGTAGAACGGTCCAAAAATACCTATTTTTCAGAGCGCTCGCTCTGAATCAGGGCGGGGATTTATTTATTTTTTTCGGCCTCCAGGCTGCTTGCTAAGCTGTGGGTGACCACCCACAGCTTTTGCGAGCGGCCTGCCGATGGTCGCGATTATCAGGCTAGCGAGGAGACCCTGTGGTAGGGTCTCTGCTCTCGCAAGCCCGAGTGGACTTCCTGCTCTAATAGAGCAGGAAGTCCACTACTGACATCACGTTCCTAAGGGACCGCCTGCGTTTGTGCAGCCACCCCCCCCTCCCCGCCTACAAAACGGGGCGAGCTGTCAATCAACATCGACAGCAGCCCCATCTTGTAGCTTGACCCGTTGCGACGGAGCTGCCGTCGTAGAACGGGTCTTGCGCATGCCGGAGGTGGCGCATGTGCAGTCGGGGACCATCGACCCGCTTGCGAGCGCTGTACGCTCGCGAGCGGATCTGAAGCAGGCCCAAAGCCTGAGATTTCTTGACCTCACTCTTTCCATATCCTGTTCCTATAGACCCCTGGAATTTTCTTCTCTCTTACCCTCCACCAGGACGCAGATAAACACTCCACTGAACTAGCCCCTCCAGATTCTGGCTGCGGCTAGGTGAGGGATTGCCAAAACGAGTAAACAGCCACTCCGCGTTTCTTCTCTTGAAGCCTAAACTTGGTTTGTAGCCTGCATGGAATAATTACTGACCAGCATGACAATAATTAAAACGATGCATTGAACAAGGTTTGAGCCCCATGGATTTTCCAACAAAGGACAATCCTTGCAAATCGAACAAATCACTATAAACAAGGTTTTGTATTGACCTGCCGATGCCAAGGTATGGCAGAGTCATGGAATAGGCTAGCACTGCATTAGTAAAAGATACTATCGACTGGATAAAGCTTAAGTGGGCACATCAATTACAAGCGATGGCTGAGATTTGTGGCGTTCCAACCATTTTGCTGGCAGTCTGTGGCCGCCAACATCACAGATTTGTAAGCACACCCCATAGAACGCCAAGGGGAAATCTGCAATGGTGGATCACTGTAATTCCAAGCGATGTGCACTTGAAATGGAATAGCCTCCTAAATGTTTTAGATGAAGTTTGGAAGTAGCAACTCCAGTATTTGGCATTCGGCGTGTATTTCAGCACCCGATATTTTAATCTGATCTCCTATACCTCTTTCAAACATAAGGCGGTATTATTAGTATCGCATCCGCAATAAAGTTTTGCCTGCCGGACTTTCTGCCTACATCGCATGTTTTGGACGCGGTAACTTATCAGGCGCCTCCCTATTCGCCCTATTCAATTCCAAACCAGGCGAAAACGGCAAGCCGCGAAGTCGGAACAGGCGGAAAGTGCTGTCAGGAATGGGGAAATCAGCCTGAACCCCCAAAAAAGATGAACTAACATTGGGGATCAATGTAAATGTTCCCGAATAGCCCTAATAAAACTGTTTGGGGTACTTAAGTTGTTTCAATAGCTTCTTATTAGTGTCTTTGCACAAGTGGTGAAGAATGGCATAAATCAGTATTTTTGGGTGACAATAAGTAGTCCTGTCAAATTTGGGGTACTTGAAAATGGGTGCTAGCATATTTTAAAGTCTCTAAAGTTTAGTTAAAAAAAAAATCGTGAAAAACTCACCTGTAATCACAAAAACACCTGATCCATCTTGCAGACCCCCAAAAAGTCTATTTCACTACTTTTTAAGCTTGTTACTTTTTCGACCCCAAAATGAAAAGTACTTTTTTGGAATGTTCTTAACTTTGTTTTTCGGGATTTTTTAACAGGGGGGTTCCCCACCTTAGCACCCCAAAATAAAAAATTTGCACTTATTTTCTCCTGCTATTCAGAGGCGAATCTTTTTCGCCTATTACAATGCATTGACTTTCCGTATACGCGAAAAGCGGATGGAATTGAATACAGAGATAGGTTTCCACCACGCGAAGAGATCCGCGGAAAATTATCGCCAATCTCGGCTTTTAGCGGCTAAATGAATACGGGCCGTAATCTAAAAACCATAGCACACGCACTGACCCGGATCTAGACTATGGCCCTGATTCAGAGCCGGACGCTCTGACCAGAGCGCTCGCTCTGAATCAGGGCCCACCTCCATTAAAATGGAGCGTCCTCCTGGATGCTCGTATAGCTGTGGGTCACCACCCACTGCATATACGAGCGTCCAACAAGATGGTCGCGATGGTCTTGACCATCGCGACTATCGGACTTGCGAGTGAAACCCTGTGGTCGGGTTTCTCAACCGCAAGGCCAGGAGTGATTTTGGCTCTATCAGAGCCAAAATCACTCCCACTAGTGATGTCAGTGGGGCCGGCTTCAGACGGTAGGCGTTCTCATAGGAACGCCTCCGTCTGGCAGGCATGCCCACAGAACGCCCACCAAAGGGGGCGTGCTGTCAATAAACATCGAAAGTCCTTCGCTCGCCGGGTCTCGCGCATGCGCACGATGGAGCTCCCTCCGTCGTGCGCATGCGCAGTGGGGAACATCGACCCACTTGCGAGCGTACTGCCGCTCGTGAGTGGTCTGAATGACCCCCTATGTGTGAAAGGGGCCAACCCGTGCCGGGGGTCCATGGCCCTGCTCCTTTGTAGGGAGCGGGCCGACAGACTCAGGAATTTGCCAGGTTGATAGACCCAGCAATTTCCCGAGTCGCGTATGTGAGAGGGGCTTTAGTGTTGAAAAAAAAAGAAAATTTGGAGGCAGGGAATCCACATTACAAAAAAAAAAAAAAAAGTTTGAAACTACTTGTCACAGCTTCTGACTCCAAGTACCTTCATCAGCGAAGTTAGCTGAAACTAGAAATGTGGTAGAACCGTTTGCCTGAATCACCCCAGGTTTATTTTCTGCATGCAGTCTTCTGGAGGATGAAAAGGGTTCATCATGGATATTAAAAGTAAGAGACAATTATCTCAGCAGCCGGGGTTATCGGACTTGTGCAGATCAGTTGAAATGTGCATAATTGCTCTGTCAAACAGCTGAAAAGCACTACACTTTTAGCTTATTGCCACTTTAAAATGAAATTCTTTCTACGGCACGGTTATGCCTGATATACAGGCATCAAAGAGAAAGCAGCAGGTCGGCTGTGCCCTAGGCAAGACAGCTTACTCTGAAAGTGAGGAATGAGATAGTGTTAGAGGGTGAGGGGCTAGACTGATAAAGAAACACACAAAAAAAAAAAAAAAAAAAAAAGTTTTTACAACTTCTGCAAAACTATTATGAAAGCAAGAACTCCTTTCATTCCCATATTTGACGCTATTTATTTTTAGGTTTTGAAATCCTTGTCAAAAAGCCCCACGATGCTACAGCAAAACACTTCTTGAAAAAAGGTAAATGGGACAGACTCCCAGAACCCTCTGCAGGCATTCTAGGCTACACTTTGACATTTACAAAAATTGTGAAAGTTGGATTTTTTTTTTCACTTATTCTGAAACTTCTTCATAGTAGCTAAATAACAGTAGTTTTGTTTTTTTAAGAATATATATTACTGTACTCATCTTGGTGGAAGATCTAAGAAACTCAAGAATTTGTATCCCCTTATAATTTAAATTTACAAATGACACTAAAAATATAGACTTAACACAAAATAATAGAGTGTTTCACAATTTTAATAGAGGTAAATAGAAAATTCAAGGCACTCTTGATAGCCCGGGAAAGGTTTTCCTCTGTGTCAGGGTTGAAAACCAATTAGTAATTAGTGACCTAAAACATTCACTTTCTAAAGGCAGTAATCAGTAACCGATTACAATTATTATTGGTAAGTGGGTGGGAAGAAAAGTGTATAAGGAGGTCTGACTGTCTTACATCACCATCGCGGTCAGAAGTTACCTTCCACCATTTCCCTATTTACCCCTCAATCTCCAACAATTGCCCTCTGCAAAAACAAAAAACAAGTCATTGGCGTCCACTACCAAGGATTATGGTTTTATTTCACTGTTAATGGTTAACAGGATATTTCAGGATTAAAGGGCACCTGCTAACTTGATGTTTATTGGTTCAGTCCAGAAAATGGCTGCCCAAAAGCTGTATGGGGGACCTGCTTTAACAGTCAGCAAAGATCATATCGTACAAGCAACACACACACAAAAAAATAATAAAAAAATAATAATATATATTTTATATGATCCAATGTAGCAATTTGGAGCACATGACACATTTTAGTGGCACAAACATTTTTTGTAGTATAAACATCCTTAGAACTACGCACACACAAAAATAGCTTTATTAATGAGTCACAGCTAATCGACTCGGTCCCTCGCTGAATTATGACACAAGTTATGTTAATGAGCATACTTATGATTGATATATTCAGCTGCTGCAGTCCGGAACATTATACAAACTTAAACTGCATCCATTCTTCTAAAAAGAAATAGGCAGTAGAAAAAAAAAAGAAAGCAAAACTAAAGTACAATAGAAATAGATAAAATACGTTTGGCTATTTCACAATCGTCACCATTACTTAATAGCAAAAGATTCTACAAACCAATTAACAGAAATTACTCGCTGTATTCTTCCAACATCTAAAACGTGCGAGTAACTTTTTTTTTTCTTCAGATTTATATTAGAAGTTGTTTAAAAATAAAACTACAAAAATCCAGTGGTGAAGACAAATACAATGAATATCTCAATGGAGTGGAACTTGAAGTATGCAACTTTCATTAGTCCTGCAACAAGGTAGGTGGTGGGTCTGTGCACTACTTACATACCCACATTAGGATCATTAGGAGGGATATTGCTAAACAGGGTCTGAACAATCCCCTGCAAATATCATGCAAAATTTCTACACCAAACAATTGGCCTAACAAACAAGCAAACACCACAATCCACTGATAAATGTAAAAACTTAGATACTGGAGCTAAATTGACTCCAAAAATGTAATAGAAGTCATCAGTTGCACCGCGAAGGGCAGTTATAGAACATTTAATATGACCAGTTCAGCCATTTAATGCACCAGACTTCGAGATACAAGGCTGGATTGCAGGTAATTCAGCTGCAGACCTGTGTTAGCATCTCAACCAATAGCCGTGTTCTGATGTGTGCAAAATGTGTGTCTGTTTTAAAGATGAGTTTGCAACACTATTTACACTGATCGTGAATATTAAAAGGATTATTATTATTTTTTTTTTTTATGCAAACATTACAAAACAAATTATCCCTCAGGGAAAATGAAGTTCATTCTCTTCTTTTTAAAACAATTTATTTAAGCTCAGAACAATTTAAAAAAAAGACCCTCTCTGAAGAGATACAAAGGCTGCATGGAGTGTAGTAGCATTAGCCTGAGGCTGCGATCTGTTCCCTCCACCTGCACTCTCCGGGAAGTTGTCGTTTGGCAATCTTTCCACTGTGGAGCTTATATTGGTTTTCACTAAAATACCTTCCTACACACACACACACACACACACACACACACACACACACACACACACACACACACACACACACACACACACACACACACACACACACACACACACACACACACACACACACACACACACACACACACACAAACTTTCTGAACAGTGCTTCAAGGGAAGATTTTATATATATGTATTATACACACACACACAAACATGTACTGCAGGTTTAGAATGACTGATTATTTCAATGTCAAAGAGAGAAAATAAATACATTTATTTAAAATAAAAAAATAATTTTAAATTCTAAAAATATATGATTTTTGGTTGTTTGCAGGTAAAGATTAACACATCAATCAGTTGTATATATAGTACTTGTCAAGGGTCTTTGCATTTTTACGCACTTTAACCTTCAAAAGATTATGGGAAGCTTTGATGTTTAAAAATAAATTATTTTTGCAAAATACTTTTTTTCCCCACCTAAACTTTACAAAAAAAAAAACCCCCAAAAAACACAACAACACAAAACTAAAAACAAACAAACAAACATGAATAGCTTTGAACCTACAGCATATAACAAGAGGGTGAGCTATGCTTGACATTAGCATTACAACTCAGGTGCTTCTGAAATTCTTTTCAAACGCGTTGAGGAGAGAGAGAGAAAAAAAAAAAAAAAAACATTTAACACAGGTTAGCGAATAAAGCAGTTTAGTCCCCCAGAGGCTGTAAATACAAGTCCCACTGTGACTGGCAGACTGCAATATGCCTTGGACTAATTTACATTCTTTTAGGATGGAGGATTTAAGCCACATTACCAATAAATATTAAGGCTATAAAAAAAAGCCATTCCTAGAAAGACAAAAAAAAAAAAAAAAAAATAGCCTCTATTCCCATATATATCCAAATTCATCCAAATGTACATTTATAAACAACTGTACAAATAAAGTAGCTTTTTTTTTTGAAAATAATGACTTATTTTATTTTTTTTCTTTTAATATGTTGTTATAAATATATTTTGTCAAAATATATGATCATATTGTCAAAACATTTGCACGTAGAAGACATAAATAAGGTCAAGGTGAATGTTTGATTGTAAGAAGTTCAGCTGGTGATGAGCAGTCTGTTTGGGTTTAACGGCATCCACACCCCTCTACCACCATCTCCTGATAGTTTTTAAGGACAACTTTGTCATACTCGTCCAAATAGAGCATGGAAATGGCGCTCAGTTCTGTAGGAACACAGCATGCTTTTGGGATGCTTGAGTTAACCGAGTTAACCAGAGTTTGCACAATAGCATGGTTGGTTGAGTTCAGATGGTCAGCCAAGGGAAACGGGCAATCACCATTACAGTAATAAGCCTGATATCCAGGGGGTGCCACAATCCAATCATTCCAGCCAACATCGCTGAAATCAACGTACAGGGAATGCCTGCGACAATTTTTGTTTTTTTTGCGGGCTCTCTGCTGTTTAGGGCTTCTTTTCGACCTCCTAGTCAGTGCATGTCCCCTGCCATCATGGCTAAACGTGACTAAAAGTGGCCTCATCTGTGACCAGTCGACATCGACTTGAGGTAATAAAGATCGGCTAATCCTGACATGCTTCCCTTGGTGAGTTTTAGTCTGGTTGAGGTACGTTACCTCGACTGCAAGCCCATGGTTTATCTCCTTGTCTTGAGTCCACCTCATGATCGCAGGGCTTACGTCAAAACTTTCCCACCGAGTCACATTGTGGTGGATCAGTCTTGTGTCCAGTAGCCTAGTAACCACCTGTCCGTTAGAAGTCAGCGGCTTCATGACTTCATATATATTTATCCTGTGGGAGCCTTCTTCCCATGTAGGCCAATGGTCTACCTGCTCTCTGTAAAGTCTTAGCTCTGCGGAAGAGATCACCTCATTCTCTGGAACGCTGCTGAGATTGAAGAAAAAACGGACACTGACGTTTTCCGCTGTTCCCGGTATATTCTCCAAGTGTTCTAAGGAAAAGAAATAAATAAAAAAAATAAAAAATGGGAAGAGTGAATATTTATTCCATTAACCTATCACAAGGAGTCTGGACATGGCCTCACAAGTTTCCAAACATCGACTTAAGAACAAATTTCCCCCCCGTCTTAAGTGGAGGGGAGTGACAGGAGTGTGTTTTGTTTTTGGTCGATGTTTAGCCCTTTGTGATACATGCCGCAAGACCTTCGCTTTCCACGTTCAAAATCACTTGGCAGCCTAGATCACATACAAGGTTTCTTTTTGAACCTGAAGTGTATTGCTGGGATATCCAGCAATTTTGAAAAACATAGAGCATGCCTTGTTGATCCTATTTCAGAGGTGGGGGGGGGAGAGCAAATTCCAGCACAGTAATGATGCTGTGGATTAATAACTCAGATTTACTTTGGGAAAGAAACATCCGTTAGGAAACATTTGGATCGGATTACAAGGCTTCATTGAACAAATCTTACAAACACAGGGCTGTAGCGTTAAATACACTAAGTGTACTTTAAGTATTAAAACGAGTGGAAAAAACAGGGAGCTACACCTATCCCTTTGATGAGAGAGAGAGGGGGCTCTCATAAAGTGGCTTATAACAAAATGGACCAAAGTCATTGATTTAACGTAAATATGCATTTATATATATTTTGCTTTTTTGTATGTTTGCTGCTCAGGAAGTTCACAGTGCCATTAGCAGAAAACACAATTAATTCCTTGGTCCTAAACTGGAAATAATACACCAGAAATTGATACTGCGTGTACTGGTAACGCAAGAGACTGAAAAGGCTTACTAAACTATGTTTTCACTAAACAACATGACTTGGCACAGGACAGGTGAAAAGCAGACACTCCAACAGCTTATTTCCACATCTCAGGGTCGGATAGCTCTCCCAATATTGTAGGACTACAAGTCCCAGCTTGGCCAACAGGGTATTGCCGTTCCAGAAAAGTGAAGAGCCGCAGGTTGCCACTTTGGCTATAGAACGACTACCTACTACACAGACCAATGCATATGTACTAACAATAAAAAATTGTGCCCTTAATGTTATTTCTTTGCAGGGAGATTCATGGGATATTTTGGGGGAAACAAAGAAACTATAATACTGATTAAGCAAAGTTTCACAGGAACACAGGTGTAAGTGTATTTTTGGTTCTAGACTGCCTGGCAGAAATCTTTCCAGCATACCCGCAGTGCGTCCCATTTGCAGGTGCTGAGAGTATGCAAAGCAAAAAATTTTTTGTTTTACTTAAAATACTCCCAGAACCACATTTTCCAGGGTTTTCCCAGAATTGCTGAATGCTTGTAAATCCAAGAACAGGGACGGACTCCTGCATTGTAAGTGCCTGATAATTCAAGCTATGGGAGAGCAAGATACAGTGATAACAAGGGAGTGACCAGGAAAGTCACTTTTGTAATGAGCCAGCAAAGGCTTCTCTTCCATACATCAGGTCAGGAATAAAACAGATGTAATCTTGTGGTGGTTACAGGGCTAATTTACACAGCTAAATTAACACTGCTCTGGAAAGTGTATAATGTAAATTAAGGGGGGGATGGTCAGTTCTTCAGCACCTCTATACAAATAGGACAATGGCAGGAGTTACCAAGACCTTACATTAGAATAGGTAACGATGTGAGGACACAATACTGGAACAGACAAGACTGAAGACTGCAGTAGGTATGATGTGAAGCATTATGCATTCTGGGGGTAGGTATGTCATTAGGATTAAATAGGGGTGCTGCTACCTCTGCAATGGCACTGGATAAAGGTCAGGCTGGGTAAAGACGACAGTCAGATCTTATGACCATTGGAAGCAGTTGGACGGCTGCTTTACTACTAAAGCCAAAGGGCAATCATAGGTTGCTCATTAAGTGCACAGTGCTCTAACTTCTGGAAGTACCACTGATGCTCCGATTTGCTATACAGGTAACAGACAACCTTTAAACACAATTTAGTGGATTACGCCACCTTTGCTGATAAATACTGGACATCCTAAGAGACAACATCACTTGTTTCAGACACCCACCTTCATGATGGAAGCTCCTCACAGTATTGGCACGGCTAGTTGGTCTTTCCGGATACTCCAGGCTGATCTCCCGAAGGTCGTCCTCTTCCTCTGCAGACTGTAGCCGGTACAAATCCCGCATGTAGGCGGGCACCACCACCTCCTTGCTGGGTTGCGGGCGCTTTCGGAGGCCAAACATCTGCAGCAGCGTCGCCTCAAAGTCCCGCAAGAGCTCATGGCTCTGAGCGGACCTCCTTCCGCCCGCTTGGCCCTGAATCTCGGCCACTTTCTTCCTCCCAGTCTCGGGGATGAGACTAGCATGGTTAGCGCCTCCTAGCAGCACTTGGCATAATAAAATGACCATCAGCATTCGGTTACCAGGAATCATGGTGTCTCTGGGGTGTAGAACACAATACATGCAAATAAATAGGATGCTTGGGGTGAAAAAGGGGCTAAAATCAAAGTGCTAGAGAGACAAGGAGGACAAAAGCAGCCCCCAGGGTAAGAAGCGTCCCAGGGCAGGAGAGGGGGGCGCCTACCATATTGTTGGGTCTCACTTGTTTACTGGCTCATTATCAGATGGCCCTCATCCTGCTATAAGTCGCTGTCTCTGGGGCTATTTACACAGTTATCTCAGAATAAACAGGCAGTGCATTGCAATCTCACTGTCTTGGCTTTAAAAGGAGCACTTCAATCACCCAGCCACTGGCACAAAAAAAAAAAAATAACCCACCCCAAAAAAAAAAAAAAAAAAAATGTAAAGTGCGTCTCACCAATCACTCTGCCAGGGCATCCACACAGCAATGCACTCACTGCACCCTCTCCAGGGATAATCCCCTAGCTCTGCACTCTGCAGTCCCGGTGCCACTGAATGAGACTGTGCCACTCCTGTCAATGCACTGGGCAAATCCTCCTCATCTCAGCCAGTGCACTGGGCAGCTGGGACCCGGTGGCATTAGAGGGAGCTGCTCTTACACACAACACACCCCGGGGATGCCCAGCAGCAGCTGATCTGCACACACTCAACACATTGGAGGGTCTGGGGAAAAAGGGGGGGGGGGTGAGAAGAGGGGTCACCAGCTCCTGCTCTCTCTGGCTTACACCAGGGATCCAGTGAGGACCATGGCACTGTCATAGGCTATTGCAACACATCCCAAACCTGCAGCGATGCTGCTGCTGCTCTGCAGGGACCTGAGCGGTGCATGATGAGGGGTGCGGAGAGTGAGGAGGGGGAGAGAGGAATAAAAAAATGAAAGTCTACTCACTGACAGAAAACAAGGCATAGAAAAACAGTCCATGATTCCTTGACAGCCAATCTTGGGGGGAAAAATGGGTTGCAAAAGGCTGAGTGGGCTCGGAGGCAGTGTGTGCAGAGATCGGGATGATAGCAGGGAATGGAGCTGGCTCCCGGAATGACTATAATGAGGCTCCGGCCAGACACAAGTCTGTTTTACTTCCAGCCCCCCTCCGGGGTCACGTGGCGCGATCTGCTCCGGGAGGAGGGAGAGGGGGGGGGGGGGGGCTGTCAATCACACAACCCCCTCCTACCTACCGGGCGTCCTGATATAAGAGCAGACTCTTCCCACTTCTCTCTTTAATAGCAATTGCACATCTGCATTGGGGCTGCCTGAGATGAGAGGGCACAGGCAGCTCTACTAAGCCATCATTGTATACAAATTGGCCCCTGATTAGCTGGGCACACACATACACATACACACACAGGAGATACTGTTACATGTTTGCTTGTTTGACGAGCTCACTTAAATCCCTGCTGCTTACCTAGACAGGGGCCAGCCCAGCAGGCTGCATCTGGCTGGCCTGTCACTGTGCCCGTATTGCTTGGCACTGCCAGGCGCAGGGTTAACTGACCTACCCTGGACCAGACAGCAGCCAGTGCAGGGCAGCCCTCCACCTTGTTCACAGGTGTGCCATTAGCATTCTTGGGGCCATTACACATCCCCCCCACCCAATTCTTGCACAAAGGACATCCACACCCCCCAGTCACTTGCAGCACACAGAGGCAAAGCATTCACTAGACCAGGGGTCAGGGAACTTTTTTACCTTTTACCCCAAAATTTATTTAGATACGCCGACGTTACCCCCTTGATATGAAAGGAAGGAAATCATATAGTAGTGCCCCCATAAAATGCCCCCATAGTTATGCCCCTGTAGTGCCGCTTGTACAAAAAAACCAAACAAACACTTACCTTAATCCCCACTCCTGCATCTGCCGCCGTCCTGTCATCCCGGCTGCTTCTCGGAACTCTGGTAGAGACGTCATGACATCTCTCCCATTGTGCGCATAGAGAGAGCCAGAAGCTGGAGTGCACAAGAGAACTCCAGCCTCCGGCTAACGTGGCGCTGCAGGGAAGGAGCAGGGCGCCCGCTGGTAATAACATCTCAGCGGGCGCCCGGCTTAGAGCCTCCCTGCGGCACAGCCGGGCATGCATATGAATCACTCTATATTATAGAATGATTCATATGCATGCCCGGCTCTCCATCCATTACCCCCAGGAATTTAATTTTTACCCCATGTGGGGTAATTTACCCCTGTTCCCCGACCACTGCACTAGAGTCACAAAGCTCACTGGCCATGAGAATCCCATATAAAATAATAGTAATAATAATAATAATAATAATCTTAAGCATGAAACTTAACTTGCAATGAAGTTTATTACAGAGGCAAGCAATCTGTGACATTCCAGATGCCCTGTGGACATGATGGGACTTATAGTTCCACAACAGAAATAGATCCACCAGCTGTGAAAAACAAATTGCTTGGAAGAAGAAATATATAGCCCAGATCACAGTACTGTAGGGCGAATTTGTGTACAGCTACACACTATCAGGAGCTGCTGCCCGTCATCATATCAATCATGAACAGAAAATGTGCCCTTAATTAAAAGTTCTTATCTATTCAATGTATGGGCACTTTACAGCCCTGTGATCTGAGATGTTGCCAAGCAGTAGAATACACACGTATTACAGTCTGGCCTGTGGGGTTAGCGGGCCAGCCTGGAGATATCAGCCATTTGTTAGATCAGGGGCCCATCCTGTGACCCGTCCTTTACAATAACCTCTCACGTTAGAGCCCACCCTTCGTTTTTCACCTTCTACAGTCACCCTCAGCCCTCTCACCTCCGCTCTAACTGGTTCCTGGCTCCTATCTCAACGTGTCCCCACACCTCTACCACCTTAGTGTCCCAATGCTCCATCTCTGCTAATGAGAGTCAATTGTCACATTGATTTTGAAGGTCCCCACACTGATAGGTTATCATTTACCTATAAAAGGTAATTCCATAAAAAAAACGATATTTATTAAAGCAAAACCACTACAGTTTTTCAATTTAGACACAATTTCATATTAGAAATGGAATAAGAAACAAAGATATAAATCAGATTTTATATACCTACAGTGACTTGGTAGCTGATAATGTGTCACACACTAGTCTAGCTTCGTCAGACCACAGGTATGATAAATATTGGGGATTGCAGAAAAGTCTGAATTATAGATTTAGTTCATGAGTATTATTCTGTAAAATGTTCTCATAGTAAATAAATAAATAAATAAATAATCCCTGTTTCAGAACTCAAGGTAAACACTGCAGACACAAAACACACAGAGATAGAAAGTGTCAAAAAAACTCCCTCCAATACAGGAAACAAGAGCAAAGCCGTCCTCCCCGCTAATACACATCATAATCAAATTGCTAAACGTATAGTCACCCACTTGTTTACACCTCGCTGACCCAATATAAAGGCCTTTGGCACTTGGTGACTCAGGTAAGATTTCCGTAAACCCACTATAGATGGCTGAGAGTGTGCCACTGTTTTGTAAATAATAACTGCACATTTACAATCAACACAATGGAGTGTGTAAACTGTCAATTATAGATAAGGGATATGTATGGGGCATGCATGGTAATGCTATTAGAAGAGTATTAGGGGTACATTTACTAATAATGTTCTATTAAGAAGTGATGTTGCCCATAGCAACCAGATTCCAGGTATTATCTTCTAGAACAGTGGTTCTCAAACTCGGTCCTCAGGACCACACACAGTTCACATTTTGCAGGTCACCCAGCAGGTGCACAGGTGTACTCATTACTCACTGACACAATTTAAAAGATCCATAGGTGGAGCGAATATCTCACTTGTGATTATGTGAGGAGTCCTACAAAACATGCACTGTTTGGGGTCCTGAGGATCGAGTTTGAGAACCTGTGTTCTAGAAGGTGCTAGATAAACGAGAAGTAGAATCTGATTGGTTGCTATGGGCAACATCACTTCTTAAATAGAACTCCCATCTTAGTAAATTTACCCCTTACAATCAGTTGTCATATTAATATGCATCAGAAGGAATGACATGCAGCCTGCTCTGTATTAGGATTCCTAATATACAGAAAAGGGTTATCACAGTCCCTTAGGACTTACCTTAATTTGTACGTATATGGTGAGCAGAGCCCAATTAAGTCCCAACATATTGGTTTGGGGGTCCATTTCCACCCACTGTTGTGCAAAAAATCATAAAAATGTCTTAGGAAGATCCAGGCTCCGAGGAGGCCTTTTCGAGGCCTAGGCTGCCCAATGCATGATCCGTCTAGGGGCCGAATTCAATAAGCCGCGATAAGTGCCGTCTGGCAAAAAGCGGACTGAATTAGCCGCATTCGCCTGTTTTGAAGCGTTGTTTTCTCCATGCGTGACCCAGCTTTTTGCCCTAATCAATTGCAAGACAGGCAAAACTAGCGAAAAGGACCTCTTTTTGGGGGTAAATCAGTCTGTACCCCATAAAAAGCTTCACTGACCCTGGAAATAAATATAGAATAGTGGTAGTAGCCCTAATAAAAGTATTTAGTGAACTTATTTTGTTGCAAAGGGCTGTTATATGCATATTTGCATATGTGTGGAAAAATTATAGAAAGCAACCTTTTTTTTTTTTTGTATAAATAAGTACCGTGGTTAAATTTGGGGTACATGTAAATGGTTACTAGTATATTTTGATGTCTTTAAAATTAAGATTTAAAAAAAAAAATTCAAAAATACACCTGCCGCAGCCTCCTGCAATCTCAAAAACACCCGATTCATCCATATAGCCCCCAAAATACCAGGCCCCCCCACTTTTTATCCATTTTCAAACACTTTTTACATTTTCGCCCCAAAAATTACATGTCTTTTTTGGGGTGAATTAAGATAATTTTTTACATTGTTTTGCCTAATTAGTCATTAGGAGGGTGTCCAAAGGGTTCTGAACTAAGTCCCCACATTTGTACCCCAAAATATGGATTTTGCACTTCCTTTCTCCTGCCTCTTGTTGGATAAACTTTTTTGCCAGATTGTTTCCTTATGGAGTGAGACCTCCGGGGAATTGAATACGGAGATACTTTGAAAACAGGTGAATAACGCAAATTCACGAAATGCACTTTTCGCGGCTAATTGAATTCGGCCCTAGGGCTGTGTAGATCATTGATTCTCAACCTTCAAGTTTTCCCGGCAGTTCATGATTTGTGGATTTCTGTCTGTGGAATCAGGTGGGATAATTACTGACCCAGCAACATGGAGGATCTCACCTGTGCCCGATTAAAGCAACCCACAAAACATGGCCTGTTGGTCGTACTTAAGGCCCCCATACATCAGAGATTGATTGCAGCAATCGTGCAATTTGCAATTGATTGTGTATAAAAGTCTTTCCCTTTTTCAATCGATTGCAAATTGCACAATTGCTGTAATCAATCTCTGATGTATGGGGGCCTTTAGGGGCTGGAGTTGAAAAACTGAGTTACAGGCCACAGCACAGCGTTTATAGAACATATAATAGCACAGGTAGACAAATCTATAGCTCGCTGGTGGCGATTCAATTGTTTTGTTGGGCGTGCTAATTAATGAGCGCCCAGTTTGTTATTCAAATGTTCTGGGCGCTCATTAATTATCGCCCTCTTCACCGACTGAAAGACGAGGTTCAGCGGTCTAAAACGGCTAAACCGTCTTAATTTCTGGTTAGCGCGCCCTAACCAGGGTGTTTCGGTCACATTTCTGCTCGCGCACTCCTGAGTGCGTGCGGAAATGCCGGTGCCGGCGGCTATCACGCCCCAACAGAGCAACAATTGAATTGCTGTGTCGGGCGTCTAAAAAAACAAGCCACGGGGAAACATCTGAATTCCCCCCTCTGACTGTTGGGGAATTACAAATCCTATCACGTCAAACATGCTGGGAACTGTACCTCCAGAACAGCTGAGAAGCCACATGTTGCCTGAACCTGCATATTTTACAGCTATATAATAGAGGAGTTACAACCACGTATTTATCAAAGCTTGAAGAGAGATAAATTTGTAAGAAATAAAATCCCAACCAATCAGCTCCTATCATTTTTTAAACAGCCTGTAAAGTGTAAATTAGAAGCTGATTGGTTGGTACTTTATCGCTCACAATTTTATCTCTCTCCAAGCTCTGATAAATACCCCACCTTTATATAGCACACACAAATTCCGCAGCGCGTCAGAGATCAGTATATCCTCAGTCTATTGTTTACCTGCTGTGAGTATCTGAATGATACGTTTGATGTGGTACAATATAGGCAGGGCGCATATACATTATACACAGACAGAAAACAGACAACGTGTTCCCATAAAGTCTATTTAATAATTCATGTATGATTGTAATAAGATTTTTTTTTCTTTTTTTTATTACTAATGTTTAAAAATTGTATCCAACGTTAAACCACATTCTTATTTGCATAGAAATGGACACGGGTGACACAAATAAGTTAAGTGAATTTTGGTTTCCATTCCGCCCCCATCACCAGAGAGGGGCTGTGGAATAGCTCCCCACTATCTGCAGAGGGAGTACAGTAATTCTGATTTCTGTGTAGTGACAAAACAGATGACCTATATGGGTTAGAGAGGCTCGGTGACGTGTCTCTGCAATGGTGTGTGTAGGAATTAAACCAAGGAAAACAACCCATTGGGACATTTCATCATCTCTCTGCAAAGAGCAATAATAGTCTATCATCTGGGTTTGTGTATGATCACCGGGGCAACCTACTATATACACAAAATTCAGAGTGCAAAATAAAAGCCACTGACAACACATGTCCACCCTGTACACATTCTGCTTATTAAAAACCCTGGATACTTCTGTGCGGACAACTCCAAAGTCATCTGTGTGCAGGAGGAACTGCAGCTTGGTTTAACCAATTCTACAGAGTTTCTTGGAGAACTTTTTATTATTATTATTGTCCCCTCTCAGATCACTTGTGCCCTTTTTATTGAAGTGTTAGCTACTAAGCGGAGGAGACCCAATGCCCCCCTGGCCTGATGAGATAGATATATATATCTCAACACAAGACACATTCCACAGAAATAACTTTAGGATATTTAAAAATAAAAAAATATATAAAAATGAATTGATAGAAAAACAAGAAGCTAGAACAGATTGCTAATTTTCCCTCATTTAACAGGACATGAGTTTCCTGCATGGAGGAATTCAAACCAGACACATCGTGATTACCAAACATGCAACAGGAGAAGCTCAATCTTGTGTACTAAAACTGATTTATAGGCCTGTAGGAGAGCTGAAATCTTACACTGGATGCTTTGCTCAGAACATCAAAAACATACACACACGCTTCCTCTTAGTAATTAGGGACATTGCTGAGAGCAGACGGAAGTTTCGGAACCCAGGCAAATGCGTAAAGGCGCAGCACACACAAGTATGAAATGCACACTCATTAAGGACAGGGAGGGGGGGTGCTGGATGCATACCGGTCTATAAAATCGGGACTCCAGCTAGCTGTCAGTATACTCCCCATGCAGCCCACCGTCGTTTTAGATTTATGCCACAAACCCATCAAATACCACAATCTGCTTTTCTTTCTGGAGGTCACAAAACAGACTTACCCCATGTCCTGCAAATGTCATATAGTGTGACATACTCCATTCAGGCTGGGGGAGGAGGGAGCACAGGACAGGCTGGTATAGGAGCGCATTTTATTCCCCAGGCTGCGCAAACTACCTGCTGGGCAGCGCTCACAGCAGCCTTTGGCTGAGCTCCTGCAACTTCAAATCCCCCCCCTTGCCCCCAGGCCGCTGACGTCACACGGGGGCTTTCACACTACTAGTGCTCAGCTGTTCCCCCAGTCTGGTGCAGCACAGGTGGAGCCTTATCTTACTGCTCACATGAGATCACCCTGATACAGGGAACATTCCATTTCAGCCACGAATTTGTGTAGGCTGGGGATCTGGAGAGACCATCGCGTATCTGAGTGTGCGCAGCCCTGGATGAGGCAGGTGCAACCTGATTACATTTTCCTTTTCTGCTTTATTACTTTACAGCAGAGGAAGACACATTAAGGCCCCCATACATCAGAGATTGATTGCAGCAATGTGCAATCGATTGTGTATAAAAATCTTTCCGTTTTTCAATCGATTGCAGAATTGCCACAATAGATTGAAAAAGGGAAGGATTTTTATACACAATCGATTGCAAATTGCCCGATTGCTGCAACCAATTGCTGATGTATGGGGCCTTCAGACTGAGGCTACTTGTGTTGTGCGGATCTGCCCCTACGTGGTCACGGTGTAGGGTACAATGCTGTGTATTGCACAGGAGCCTGTGGATCTGGGACCAAGGCACACCTGCTCCTAAGGTGACTGTAACCTTGCATATCGATTGTGTATTGCTGACTGATGTACAAATGCAGGGCTACCAAACTCTGGCCCTCATTCAGACCTGGTCGCAAGCGGCGAGCGCTCGCAACCGGGTCGATATATCGTTCAATCGTTCATTTCATCTGCTAATGGATAGGCCCCTGTACCCATGTATCATTATCTCAGTTGGCCACGATCCAGGATCGTCTAACGTGTACCCAGGGTAACAGTCCAGGTTTTAAGGATGTCCATACTTGTGCACATATATGATATAATCAAACTGACTGAGGTACTACTTAAGTCACCTTTGCTTAAGCATGGCTATCCTTAAAACCTGGACTGTATGGCACCTTAGTGTCAGAGTTTGGGAACCACTGAATGGGAATATTTTGTTATTATATCTACAGTAGTCTGCAACTTTCAATTTTAATATATTTCATAGACCAGGACTGGGCACCAGACCTACTGTAACTCCACCAGAAAAACTACTTTCTTATTAACTTTTATTTTATTGAGCTCCACATGGTTTCTGCAAGATCTATACATAGTATCAATGTAACGTGACAGCTCATAAGTATTATTCAGTGTAAAATGACATAGCTGGGAAAAGCACGCAGAAAGAAAATGGCAGACGGTCATGTGGCGGGTTCAGTATATTAGTTCGATATGCGGCATGTCAACATGAGAATACTGACACGGTCGTTATGTCAACATTCAGGATGATGATACTTGTTTAGGTAAGTCTGTCCCTAACCTAATGTCGACATTTTGACAAGTTGACATTTCATATGTTGACATTCTGTCCATGTCAACATTTTCCAGGTGTAAACATCAGAACTGTTGACATTATGAGTGTCTACATTGTCCATATCAATATGCTGATTGCATACCCATGGGGCAAGGGTAGGGTAATGGTGCATACACACAGTCAGATTTTTCTTCAGATCTGGACGATAACGATTTAAAAAAATCGTTCAACGTCTGTCTAGCACAGACGTTGATTGGTCAGAGCTGCTAGTGTCTAGCACAGACGTTGATTGGTCAGAGCTGCAGCGCTGCTAGTGTCTAGCACAGACGTTGATTGGTCAGAGCTGCAGCGCTGCTGGTGTCTAGCACAGACGTTGATTGGTCAGAGCTGCAGCGCTGCTGGTGTCTAGCACAGACGTTGATTGGTCAGAGCTGCAGCGCTGCTGGTGTCTAGCACAGACGGTGATTGGTCAGAGCTGCAGCGCTGCTAGTGTCTAGCACAGACGTTGATTGGTCAGAGCTGCAGCGCTGCTGGTGTCTAGCACAGACGTTGATTGGTCAGAGCTGCAGCGCTGCTGGTGTCTAGCACAGACGTTGAGTGGTGAGAGCTGCAGCGCTGCTGGTGTCTAGCACAGACATTGATTGGTCAGAGCTGCAGCGCTGCTGGTGTCTAGCACAGACATTGATTGGTCAGAGCTGCAGCGCTGCTAGTGTCTAGCACAGACGGTGATTGGTCAGCGCTGCTGGTGTCTAGCACAGACATTGATTGGTCAGAGCTGCAGCGCTGCTACTGTCTAGCACAGACGTTGATTGGTCGGAGCTGCAGAGCTGCTACTGTCTAGCACAGACGTTGATTGGTCAGAGCTGCAGCGCTGCTAGTGTCTAGCACAGACGTTGATTGGTCGGAGCTGCAGAGCTGCTACTGTCTAGCACAGACGTTGATTGGTCGGAGCTGCAGCGCTGCTAGTGTCTAGCACAGACGTTGATTGGTCAGAGCTGCAGCGCTGCTAGTGTCTAGCACAGACGTTGATTGGTCAGAGCTGCAGCGCTGCTAGTGTCTAGCACAGATGTTGATTGGTGAGAGCTGCAGAGCTGCTACTGTCTAGCACAGACGTTGATTGGTGAGAGCTGCAGCGCTGCTAGTGTCTAGCACAGACGTTGATTGGTGAGAGCTGCAGCGCTGCTAGTGTCTAGCACAGACGTTGATTGGTCAGAGCTGCAGCGCTCCTAGTGTCTAGCACAGACATTGATTGGTCAGAGCTGCAGCGCTTCTAGTGTCTAGCACAGACATTGATTGGTCAGAGCTGCAGTACTGCTAGTGTCTAGCACAGACGTTGATTGGTCAGAGCTGCTGGTGTCTAGCACAGACGTTGATTGGTCAGAGCTGCTGGTGTCTAGCACAGACGTTGATTGGTCAGAGCTGCAGCGCTGCTGATGTCTAGCACAGACGTTGATTGGTCAGAGCTGCAGCGCTCCTAGTGTCTAGCACAGACATTGATTGGTGAGAGCTGCAGCGCTGCTGGTGTCTAGCACAGACGGTGATTGGTCAGCGCTGCTGGTGTCTAGCACAGACATTGATTGGTCAGAGCTGCAGCGCTGCTACTGTCTAGCACAGACGTTGATTGGTCGGAGCTGCAGAGCTGCTACTGTCTAGCACAGACGTTGATTGGTCAGAGCTGCAGCGCTGCTAGTGTCTAGCACAGACGTTGATTGGTCGGAGCTGCAGAGCTGCTACTGTCTAGCACAGACGTTGATTGGTCGGAGCTGCAGTGCTGCTAGTGTCTAGCACAGACGTTGATTGGTGAGAGCTGCAGAGCTGCTACTGTCTAGCACAGACGTTGATTGGTGAGAGCTGCAGCGCTGCTAGTGTCTAGCACAGACGTTGATTGGTGAGAGCTGCAGCGCTGCTAGTGTCTAGCACAGACGTTGATTGGTCAGAGCTGCAGCGCTCCTAGTGTCTAGCACAGACATTGATTGGTCAGAGCTGCAGCGCTCCTAGTGTCTAGCACAGACATTGATTGGTCAGAGCTGCAGTACTGCTAGTGTCTAGCACAGACGTTGATTGGTCAGAGCTGCTGGTGTCTAGCACAGACGTTGATTGGTCAGAGCTGCTGGTGTCTAGCACAGACGTTGATTGGTCAGAGCTGCAGCGCTGCTGATGTCTAGCACAGACATTGATTGGTCAGAGCTGCAGCGCTCCTAGTGTCTAGCACAGACATTGATTGGTGAGAGCTGCAGCGCTGCTGGTGTCTAGCACAGACGGTGATTGGTCAGCGCTGCTGGTGTCTAGCACAGACATTGATTGGTCAGAGCTGCAGCGCTGCTACTGTCTAGCACAGACGTTGATTGGTCGGAGCTGCAGAGCTGCTACTGTCTAGCACAGACGTTGATTGGTCAGAGCTGCAGCGCTGCTAGTGTCTAGCACAGACGTTGATTGGTCGGAGCTGCAGAGCTGCTACTGTCTAGCACAGACGTTGATTGGTCGGAGCTGCAGAGCTGCTACTGTCTAGCACAGACGTTGATTGGTCGGAGCTGCAGCGCTGCTAGTGTCTAGCACAGACGTTGATTGGTGAGAGCTGCAGAGCTGCTACTGTCTAGCACAGACGTTGATTGGTGAGAGCTGCAGCGCTGCTACTGTCTAGCACAGACGTTGATTGGTGAGAGCTGCAGCGCTGCTAGTGTCTAGCACAGACGTTGATTGGTCAGAGCTGCAGCGCTCCTAGTTTCTAGCACAGACATTGATTGGTCAGAGCTGCAGCGCTCCTAGTGTCTAGCACAGACATTGATTGGTCAGAGCTGCAGTACTGCTAGTGTCTAGCACAGACGTTGATTGGTCAGAGCTGCTGGTGTCTAGCACAGACGTTGATTGGTCAGAGCTGCAGCGCTGCTGGTGTCTAGCACAGACGTTGATTGGTCAGAGCTGCAGCGCTCCTAGTGTCTAGCACAGACATTGATTGGTGAGAGCTGCAGCGCTGCTGGTGTCTAGCACAGACGTTGATTGGTAGATCCTGCTTCTCTGGGCTTTATCAGCTAACCTTTATTGAAAAAGAATTCTGAAAGTCCAGTATATTATCATGACACTGTGTATACATGTTGTGATGGGGAATGCGCCAAGGTTTGCAAGACCATACCCAGATTTTCTGGGATGGATGCGCCAGCTCAACAGCAAAGTGGAAAAACATTTTAATTAAATGCTGCCAAGAATGTATATGATTATGTGTACAGTGGGTCCTTGTAACTAAAGCCTAGACCTGAAAATGATCATATACATATTCTTAGTAACAGAACAACACATGGATGGTTCCCTATAACCAGTGACATATTTGGCAGCCCAGGCACTAGTGACCGTGAGGGTGAGGTGGGGGTGTGCTGGCATTGGAAGACTGGTCCATTACGCAGGACTGACTGCCCACATGATGCTTCTTCCCCTATACAGGCAGAATGCAGCCACTTATTCTGCACAGTGCACCCCCTCAACCCAGAGTTGCCGACTTGTAGCTCCCTCCTTCCGGGAGGGAGCTGTCGGGCATCCTCAGCAGGGGGGCGTGTCCCATCAGAAGGGGGCGTGACCTGGACTATGACTAGTCAATGGGGCGGAGCATGGGCGTGACAACGCGATTGAGTCATCAAGGCCCCGTCCCCTCTTCCAATGCCAAGATAAATGGCAGTGTGAAGCAGGGGGTGGAGCCATGATGACGCGAATCGCGTCATCGGGCCCCCCCGCTGATGGGGATAATACTGTATTCGCGGGGGGAGCGGCGGCGAGCCAGATGGATCGCCGGGGACCGGGAGACTTACCTACCTTTCCGGGGGGCCGGGAGCAGCACCCGATTTTCGGGACGCTCCCGACCAAATCGGGAGGGTAGGTAAGTATGCCTCAACCCTACATCTGCTCCCATGGGTGCTCGCTTACCTATGATCCTCCTATTGCTTCCCTCTATCTACAGCTGTCTGTCCACCAACCTAGAGCCGTATTCAATTTGAGCCGAGCCGCGATACTTTTTCGCGTCCTGGACTTTTCGCCTACTTCACAAAAAAATGTTGTTAAAGGCAACCAGAGCCCCACAAACCACAGCTTAGTCCACTCTCAGGGGCACCACACCTCCAAAACAAATGCAGACAACAACAAATAGAGTAGTCCAAAAGTGCGGTCTTCTAATGATAAATCCTGTCGGGGTGAAGAATGTCTCTTAAAAAATAGAAGAGAAGAATACACAGCAAGTTATGCCCAGGGTACAGGAACACCTTGAGTATTCTAGACTCTTCCGTCTGTGACTCACCTCCCAATAGAGAAATATGTTCACATAAAGTTATCTTTCTTGCATCAAAATACGGTTTTAGATATTAATATTCACACGTTTCCCACATGGAGCCCTTTTGGAAAAACACTCACCTGGGACCAGGTATAAACGTTCCCATGCGGGAAGCAATTGGGAAGCCGACTGCCTAAATACCGGCAAGGGTGAAATGCCGGGCGTCTAGATGTAGACGCCCGCATTTCCCCGACGCCGGGAGACCGGCGCCCGGCATCCCGATCGGGACAGCCGCGGGGAGGGAGGGTTAGGTTTAGGGCTCCCGGGGGGGATTTAGGGTTAGGCACCCCCCCGGGAGGGTTAGGGTTAGGCTAGAGGGAGGGTTAGGGTTAGGCACCCCCTCGGGAGGGTTAGGTTTAGGCAGCGGGGAAGGGGGTGGTTAGGGTGAGGCACTTAGAGGGGGGATTAGGGTTAGGCACTTGGGTAAATTAGGGTTAGGCACCCCTAAGGAGGGTTAGGGTTAGGGGGGTTAGGTTAGTAGGTACTCACCTATCCACGATCGGGCTGCCGATGACGGGAATCGAACCGCCGGCCGTATTTCATACCCATTCCTCTCATGCAGTCCGGTCTGACAATAAGTCCAACAATTAGAGTTCCTTCTAAGATACTTCACCCACAGCTGTGCGAGCAGCCTGGAAGCCGAGAAAAAAAAAAAGGTACGCCCTGATTCAGAGCGAGCGCACGCAAATAGCGTGCGCCTCTGAATCAGGCCATAAATGCAGAGACGTGGCCACACCACCCTTAGAAAAAAAAAAAAGAAAAAACTATTTGCTACGGCGCTGTTAGCTCCCCAGCCAGGGGCAAATCCAGGGGTGAGGAGCCTCCCCAGCCCCACAGCGGCGGCAGTCACTCTGGTCCCAATGCCGCCCAGCACACAGCAGCGTTTGCAGGAGCTCAGCAAGCTCCGGAAAAAAAAAAAAAATCCCCGATCACTATCTGTTTTTGGGCAGGTGCGGCCGTTAACGCATAGGATCCAGGAACTTATCACAGATCCTATGTGTATTCACCCGAAAAGAGATCATTTTTTGGGCGAATAAAACGGACGATAAAACAGGATCTAATTGATAGGTCAAAGGCAATTAAAGGGTTAAAATCCCGTTTTACCCAGCCAAAAAATAATCGGGTCTAATTGAATTCCCCCCCTTATACCGTATTCCATCATATTCATGATACCTATGAGACTCTGCATGTAATGTGAGCCAGTGCTGTGTGCTCGCCCCAAAGCTAACATGTGACAGCCAATCCTTGGGAGCCGATGGCCTTGCCCCCTCAGTGTCACAGTGGTGCGCACATTGTTTCATGGGCGAACATTGTGCTTTTGAGTTGCGTGTTTAAGCAAAATATAGTTTCTTTTTCATAGGAGAGGTTTTACCAGTTTTATTAAATGATTAACAACGAGGGCTAAAGCCAGACATAAGGGTATAGGTTATGTATGCCTGGTATATACCTCTATATTCGACTATTAAAATATGCAAATTTCTGCGCAGTTGCTGCCAACTCTGCGTCAGCCTGACAGCCGGCTTATGCGCTCTGTGCAGGGATGACATTAATCCCAGTTCCACGTTCTCCTGTGTTACTGTTACAAGTCACTGTCACGACTTGCCTCCTTCCAGCAGGTTACCCAGTCAGGACGAGGTTACTCCAGTTTCTCCGGTCACTCGGCGTTCAGCACGCCTCAGGAGGTGACGTGTCATTCACAGTGCTGCCTGATTGGTGCCTCGTCCTATTTGTACTCACTGGACTTTTGCCGCCTCGACGACTATAGCGTATCTGCGAGTCCCATCGGCTTGGCTGCATGGTCAGCGTTCTTTTTTCTCCTCTTGGTACAGAATTGGACCTTCCCGAAGTGGCTTCCGTGCTACTTCCGGCTCTCCAGCTTCTTCTACGGCTTCCAAGCCGCACCGACACCGCCGTGCTGCCATCGGCTCTCCAAGCCACAGCATTTACTTCAAACTACATACTAACGGCTATTGCCGCACCATCGGCACACAAGCCGGACCATCGGCACATTTTCCGCATCATCGGCACATTTGCCACACCATCGGCTCTCAAAATGTTCCTACAGTATTATTAACCTCAATAACATTTATTTCCAGTCATTTGCAATCAATTTTGACCACCTCACAATATTATTTTCTTCATCTAGTTAAGGCCAAAAGGTTGCATCCAGCTAGCTGGCTGACTAAGCTAAGTGACACAGTGGGCGGCACTAACATGTGGCAGTTCAGCTTCCCAGTTCCAACACAGATACAGTGTGTTATACAGAGTGGGTTGGATACACCAATAGTGCACTTACTGTGACAGCAGTGTCGGCACAGCGGGGTGCTGGCGGTGTCCTCAATGCGAGAGTGCCAGTGGTATCCTCAATGCGAAGTGCCATCAGTATTGGCAGTGTGGCGGTGTTGGCAGAGTGGGCGCCTTGGCAGTATCCAGAGTGCATAGTGCCGGCAGTGTCAGCAGAGCGGGGGTGCCAGCAGTGTCCTCAGTGCAGGAGTGTTGACAGTGTCGGCTGTGCAGGGATGCCCTCGGTGTGGGAGTAGCGGCAGTGCGGGGTCGCTGATGGAGTCCTAGTTACGTGGGGCAGTAGTGCAGGGTGCCGGTGGTGTTGGCAAAGCAGGGGTACCAGTGGTGTCCTCAGTGAAGGGTACCGGCGGTGTCGGCAGTGCGGGTGTGCCAGCGGTGTCTTTAGTGCAGGTTTGCTGGCTATGTTGGCAGTGTGGAGGTTGCTGACGGTGTCCTCAGTACATGGAATGGCAGTGTCCTCAGTACAGGGTACCGGCGGTGTCGGCAGTGCAAGGGTGTTCTCATTGCAGTGTGGCGGCGGTGGCGGCAGTGGTGTGTCGGCAGCGGGGCTACCGGCGGTTTCAGCATTGGGGCTGCCGACAGCTGGTGTGGCGGCAGTGGGGGGTGGCGGCAGCAGGTGTGTCGGCAGCGGGGGGTGCCGGCCACGGGAACTAGCGCCATCTTCTCTTTCTCTGCATTCAATGGGCTTAACGCTGATTGGCTGAGAGCCGTGACAGACGGCTCTGTCAGCCAATCAGCGCTTTGCCCATTGAAGGCAAAGGGATTTTTAAAAATGGCCGCTCGAGGCAAAACCTGGAGACCCAACAGAGGATCGCAAGGTTTTGCCTCGATTAGGGATCCGGGGCAGGAGGAGTGATCCGAGGGGCGCCTCGGGTCGCCCCGAATCCCCGAAGTTCATCAGGGAACTGGACCCGCTCATCTGTACACACAAGCCACACCATCGGCACATTTGCCGCACCATCGGCTCTCAAAACCATAACATACCATCTGACTACCTACTAATGGCTATTGCCACACCATCGGCACATTTGCCGCATCATCGGCACATTTGCCGCACTATCGGCTCTCAGAGCTATAACATACTGTTTGACTGTGTACTAACAGCTATAGCCACACCATCGGCACACCACACCATCGGCTCCCAAAGCCGCATCTCTCCTACTGTATAAACTCCTTCTAACATTTGCCGAATACCATCTGACTAATATTTGCCGCATCATCGGCTATTGCCGCACCATCGGTACAAAAGCCGCACCATCGGCTCTCAAAGCCATAACATACCATCTGACTACCTACTAACTGCTATTGCCGCACCATCGGCACACAAGCCGCACCATCGGCACATTTGCCGCATCATCGGCATATTTGCCGCACTATCGGCTCTCAGAGCTAGAACATACCGTTTGACTGTGTACTAACAGCTTTAGCCGCACCATCGGCACACCACACCATCTGCTCCCAAAGCCACATCTCTCCTACTGTATTTACTCCTTCTCACCTCAGGATTCCAGTTGACACTCCTGTAAGCTGCTACTACTCCGAGCAGAAAGTCCAGGCGGCCGCCTAAGTACCGGTGAGTGAATTAACTCTTAAGGGAACAACGGGCGGTTGTTAGTGGCGTTAGACCTCGTAGCCTGTAGTTCTAGTCGGCTTACTAGGAGTGGTCACTGGTAATCATAACAGTTACACGAGCGTATTGCCAGGAAGTGGGATGGCAGGACTATTCTCGTGCAATTTACAGTACGCCGCGAGACTGCGTCTATATGCTAATGGTACAGCCAATGGGTTTTTTACAGAGATGCCCAACGGCTGTGATGTAAAATCTGCCGCTCTGTATAATAAGTTGCACATCGGTCGGATATTATTCCAGCCCTATGGTTGCTCAGAATATCCGTCTGAAGATGTCCTGCAACTACGAAAAACGATGCAGTCGCTGGCCGCGATACGCCCGCGTTCAGCTAGCCAACCCCCTGTTACCAACGAGGAACTCCCACTGAAATTATCTCCCTCTGCATTTAAATTCATTCTACATTCCACCGGAGGTAACAATCGGAACACATGTGCAGCGCGACACGGACTCATGCGCACACTGACAGCATTCGTCGTTTGCGTCCATCTGTGAGTCAGGAAGGGTCATAGGACAACCTTTGAGGTTTTTACATTTATGGAATTTTATAGCGTCCGAGTCAGATACTGCGCAAATGGTCGATGTTGCCAACTTGGCATGTGTCTAAGTAGTAGCGATACTCCGTCATAGCACATTGAATGCTCCGATGTAGGGTAGTAAACTTACTGAAGAACCCCAGGTGTGGACGGATTATCCCCCACCCCCCAAATGTTACAATAAATTGGTATCCTGCTATCAATATTAGAGCAGATATTTGGTACTATGCTCTTAGGTAATCGGGATGACTGATACATTTGGCGCGCCAATTTCATCATGGCCCCATAGGCAAGTGGGGACGCAACTCTCTGCCAGAATTAATGACCTTTTGATCAAATATTGAACATATAGGGCCTGATTCAGACCCGCTCATGAGCGCATAGCGCTCGCAAGCGGGTCGATGGTCAGCCAGTGCGCATGCGCGAGCCCCGGAGCGAGTGAGAACTTCACTCGCTCCGGGGCTAGCTACAAAACGGGGCGGCTGTCGATGTTGATCGACAGCTCACCCCGTTTTGTAGGCAGGGAGGGGGGGTGGCTGGACAAACGGAGGTGGTCCCGAAGGAACGCCTGCCATTTGTGGGCGGCCCTACTGACATCACCAGTGATGTCAGCAGTGAACTTCCTGCTCTACTAGAGCAGGAAGTTCACTTGGGCCTGCGGGAACCGAGACCCTACCACAAGGGTCTCGTCGCAAGCCCGATGGTCGCGATAATCGCGACCATTGCCAGGCCGCTCGCAAAAGCTGTGGGTGGTCACCCATAGCTATGCAAGTGGCCTGGAGGCGGATTTAAAAAAAAAAATCCGTCCTGATTCAGAGCGAGCGCTCGCAAATAGCGAGCGCCTCTGAATCAGGCCCAAAGTCTTGTCTATGCTCTGGGCAGACCGATTAGCCGGGGAGCCCTCCACTTTGGTTCCTTCTGATCAAACTGGCTTTCTCCTGGCAGGTGGTGGAAAGAATAGGACAAGCCTTAACTATAATACGGAAAATATCTCGCACAATGGGCCTGATCCATCAGGGATCGCAACTGCGACAGCGTACTCAGATCGGCTGATGATGCGTGCCGCACATGCGCATGCTTTGCAGTGCGCGTACGTGAGTTAGCAGTGCCATCACCTACGCAGACAGAAAGCCATCGTAGACCTAGAGACGGAACGTCGGCGTTTGGGGGTGGTGACGGGGGTGTGGTTGGAGAAACGCAGGCGTACCTGTCCGTTTGAACGCCGTTGCATGGGCTTGCATAAATTAGCCACTGTGACGGCATACGCAGTTTGTGTACACACTGCGTGCGACGAGGTTAGCAATTTCTGAATAAGGTCAGTAAGGTTAGCATTTTACACAGTTAAGTTGTATACCTGCAAACGGTCGTCACCTGCTTCGGTACACGGATCGACTTCCTTAAAGTAGTTTTATACATTATGCTCCACTATGGAAGTGAAGACTAAACTACTCGCCTTAAAATGAAAGATCTGTATCTGCAATAACGATGGATTCACAATATCCTCAATACTGATAGAGCAGGTTCCTACTGTATAAAGGGCTCTTAAATCTTATATTATACCAAGTGTTCTTTTATCCTTAATCCGGTTCCTTATTAGTTTCCGCAAACATTGAGACCTGAGAATATTGCTAAATCACAAGTTCTTCCTATACATATATTCGTAAAAGGATTTGATGTTCTAGATAAATCATTGCATAATCTATTGTTATGTTTCAGCAAGACAAAGGTCTCCCTCTGGAAAGGCCGTAGTCCCATGGAATTTGTTTTTTATTCACTATACCTTAATCAACAACAAAGGCGCACATTTGCAACGAATAGTTCCATGTCAAGGTCAGATGACAACAGGGACTACAGTAAGATGTTGTATAATGCGCCATTCTTCAAAAACAAATATCTATATAAAAAAAACATCTGCAGGTGTTGGAATTTGGCAAAAAAAAAAAAAGCCATCCATCATATTTGTCATTGACATGGACCATACGGTGGTCTTCTCAAAGGTAAGGGAGTTATATGAAACCTAGACGAGGCCCTAAAGGGAAACGGGTTATTAGGTCAAGTAAGTGAGAGCTAAAATGCTCTTAAGGTGGACCAGAGCTCATGAGGCTATTGTTACAGCTATATAGCCATAATTGGCTTTAGTGAGGTCAGACAAGGACAAGCAACGCCCTAATAGGAAAAAAAAAAAAAAAGTTGCACTGCATAATAGAAAACATGCATATTATTGTATGGGTATAAAGTATAATAATCACATTGTACTATTAAATTATACAACCAAATGTAAAACAGCCAACGTGTAGCACAAGGTTATCATTATACAAAAGGAGTCCATGTGCCCCAGGACAACAGAGTTCGCTCTGCACCCTGTGCCACGATCAAGGATATTTTTGTGTGCGGAAATACTATTGTGCAACATGGCAGAGTATGTGGCCTTCCTACCTATATATCTGTCTGTTATTACCCAGTTTTGTTCTATTAATGTTTCTAGTTGTAAAGAGCAACGGAATATGCTGCGCTATATAAGAAACGTCATGATGTCGCCCACACTCAGACCTACTCTGGGTGGCGGTGCATCTTCACCGCACCGGATCTTAGATCTTAATGAGTGTGGCAGAAACTGAGGACACGGTGGGCTCCATCTCGCTGTGCCCTCAGGTTCCAGATTCAAGCAGGAGGTGGTACGAAGCATTTGAACAGCTGAACCGCATCAATTTGGCGTCCCAAGTTTGTGGCTGAATGTCTTGCCTTCGTGCACTAGCGTGCATTGGAATGTGCAAGCTCTGAACTACGCGTTGACAGCGTTGATGTGCGGTGTAACACGACCGGTGATTGAAGACACTCCACCATTGGCGCACGATTGTGTGCACCGTTGGCACTTGCATCTGCCCTATGGTAGGTGTTGTGTCTCCGTCTGAACATGGGGCCTGAATCACTACGGAACGCAACAGCGATTGCGCACGTAGTCTCACTGCGATAGTATGCTAATCCATTGCGATCGCTATTCTGCCGCAGCACAACATAAGGACGCCCGCCTTACCTTACACACATCTGTAATGTTTAGCAAGACTGCAAAACCATCAGTAACATGGAGTACCATCACAGCCTCACACACACTTACACAGGCTCTGACCTTACTCAGGAATTACTAACCTCATCACACACAGTGATTACACAAGACTGAGACACCATCAGTAACATGGAGTACCATCACATCCTCACACACACTTACACAGGCTCTGATCTTACTCAGGAATTACTAACCTCATCACACGCAGTGACTACACAAGACTGAGAAACCATCAGTAACATGGAGTACCATCACATCCTCACACACAGGCTCTGACCTTACTCAGGAATTACTAACCTCATCACACGCAGTGATTACACAAGACTGAGACACCATCAGTTACATGGAGTACCATCACAGCCTCACACACACTTACACAGGCTCTGACCTTACTCAGGAATTACTAACCTCATCACACACAGTGATTACACAAGACTGAGACACCATCAGTAACATGGAGTACCATCACAGCCTCACACACACTTACACAGGCTCTGACCTTACTCAGGAATTACTAACCTCATCACACACAGTGATTACACAAGACTGAGACACCATCAGTAACATGGAGTACCATCACAGCCTCACACACACTTACACAGGCTCTGACCTTACTCAGGAATTACTAACCTCATCACACACAGTGATTACACAAGACTGAGAGACCATCAGTAACATGGAGTACCATCACAGCCTCACACACACTTACACAGGCTCTGACCTTACTCAGGAATTACTGACCTCATCACACACAGTGATTACACAAGACTGAGACACCATCAGTAACATGGAGTACCATCACAGCCTCACACACACTTACACAGGCTCTGACCTTACTCAGGAATTATTAACCTCATCACGCGGTATCAGGCTTCAGGCTGCGTTTGGCATCGCAGTGGATAATTTATGCATGCCCATGCACCAGCCTTCAAAAGCACTGGCACGGCTGCGTTCGCCCGACCCCCAGCCCATCACCCCACACAAACGGCACTTCCTGTCAATCACTCTGCGATGGGTCTGCGTAGTCAACATTCACAATGGCTAGTTCGTGTACGTGCATGCGCAGTGCGCGACAATTGGCCAATTGCGTGCGTAATCGCAGTTGCATACAGGCCCATGGCCTCTGTGGTAGCATCTGTGCTTGTGAGAATGCAGTCGCTTTTGCTGACGCGCTCTCGACACTCCCATAACAAGCCCACGTGAAGGATTTGTTTGCGCACACTTCAGGCCACCTCCCGGGCACCGTGGTTTTTCTCTCATCGGTTCTGAGACCAGCGGTCCTATATGCAGCACCGTATTTGTGCGTACACTCAGGGTATGCGCCGTAGCGATTTTCAGAATATTTGCGCATGTGCAGGAGGAACAGAGCAGGAAGCTCTCCACTGACATCACTGGTGTTGTCAGTGATGCCTCCCACAAACGGCAGGAGTTCCTTCGGGAACGCCTCCATTTGTGTAGCCACCCCCCCGCCTGCCTCCAAAACGTGGCGAGCTGTCAATCATAATCGACAGCCGTCCCCTTTTGGTGCGAGACCCATAGCGACGGAGCGCCTGTCGCTGGCCGGGTCTCGCATATGCGCAGTGAGGGACCATTGACTCGCTTGCGAGCGCTGTGCGCTTGCGAGCGGGTCTGAATCAGGCCCTAGGTCCGTCGGCTTCCCAACTGCATACCCTCACACAAGCCCATAATGTGGGAAGCCACCCACTCCCACAAGTTGTACATCGTGGTTAGCCCACAAAGACACTAATTAGCCAATAGTAACAGTCACAAAGTTAGAACTGACTACAAGTGACGTTATATGAGATGGAGTTTTCACCATATATGACACATTGGGGGCGATTCGCTTCCTGTCAGTAACGGTAGAGGATTCCCCATTCATGAGTGTGAACCAGATAAAATCAATCAGGTAATTTTAGTGCATGCCCAAAACATCAGACGGCAGAAGCAGCGGGTTTAGTATCTGATTATGTCTATTGAATTGGGTAACGTTTCATAGCCTAAAGATTGTCAACTACAGTCCACAATATATTGCGCCCGGATGCGTCGCTTACACATCTCAGCCTCTTTTTTAATAAGACTTTTCGTTTTATCCATTAGTAATACCATGAACGTTTCATTATGTCTTAGGGGCCTATTTATCATTAAATATTTGCTGTATTTTCACAGAATACACCCCAATGTATGAAGAATTTATCTACTATCTGTTGCAGTTCTTACATTTCCAACAGGAGCCACAGCCCCATAGGTTTCATTGGGGGATGCGATACTGCCGGATTTACCAAGCTCCGGAACGGGAAGCATTCCCAAGTTTGGCCCCCGCAGCTTTTTGCATCTAAAAATGGCGTTGTGCTGCTGTGTCCTATGGGCTACATGTCGTAAATATCACCGGGAGAGGGTTCCTCCGGAGCCCTCCCCGCCAATGGCCGCCGCGCAAGTGTCACCTGTAGACCGCGCCTGCGCAGGAGTCCCAATATGGGAGTGACGAGATCGCTGATGGGGTCACTTCATTCAATCGCAGTGACGGGCTCCTGTCCATGCATGTGCTATTTTATACATTCGGGCGCTATTATCACACACTGTAATGCGATCGTGGGCGCTAATATCGCGTCCATATTGCATTGAGTATATTATTATTGATAAATGGGCCCATCTAAGAGCAAGTAAAGGCTACTATAGGACATTAAAAGATGGCAAATGATGTGTACTACTGAGCTGTATAAGAAACATAAAAGAGTGTTTATACGTGACTAAGTGTGTCCCCAGGGCTCTCGGGTTGGGAAGAAGGAGCTTCTCTAATATCCCTTTTCCACTAGATTGCCGTGTCGCACCCGAGATTATGTTCACGCAGCCATCCCGGGCACGACCCGGCTGAGAGCCCTGTCAGACAGTCGGCCCAACCCGGCACTAATGCCGGGACAATGATGCCATCGGCATCCAGTGATGAGCCAGCGCAGTGAATGGGACCCAGGTTGCATCACTAGCAGGGTTGAACACTGACATAGGGCTAATTCAAGCTTTGATGGTGCATCTAAAGAAGTACCGCGACGGATCAGCGCCGCTGCAAGTGTGCATCTCCGTATGATCTAAATCGGCCGCGGCGTTAGCATAAAGTACTAGGGCAATAGACGCGTCCACATCTCCATCCACGTTACCTGCATGGTTCATATCTGAAAATGTTCATTTTGATTTACTGTACATTATCTTCAAAGTTGTTGTTTTTTTATTTCATTATTACTTAAAAGACGAACTCAAATATCTGTAATAATAACTTTTATTCAGAATTCTTCTGGGTAACAGACTTTGTGAATGGGAAACACACCATCCACACTGTGGTCTATCAATGGCCCTCAAGAATATTCGAGTTTGCAGCTATGTAAATACCATTCAGTAATGGTGCGAGGGTCAGTTTATTAAGCGTAAACTTTGGTTTTGCAGTTGCGACCTTTCATTCTTGTGGCTGTCAATTTCCTCCCATGATGCGATCAATTATTTATTTTGTTAATAATTAGTCCCAGGGATGGCTTCATAGCCAGTGGCCTGTGCTGCTAGTGTTTCATCCCCTGAGTAATCCCAATGATTGAGGTGACTAATGCTTTGTCATGAGCCAGCTAGCAGAGGAATCACGCCTGAGCCTTGCGGTTTACCTATAATAATCAGCAGGGCCAGCTGGCTTAGTGATCCCATGTACAGCATCGGTTCTTACACTACGGAGCTGTTACACGACCACGTACATCCCATGCAGCTCCCCTCTTCATAAAGTAGAGCGATAGATACTATTCTGGGTGTCCTGGAGAGGGTGCGTCATACATGCCTACCCTCCCGGTTTTCGCGTAACCCCCCGCACCCCCGGAAGGGTAGGCATTTCTCCCGCATTCTGCCCACTTCCTAGTGAAGTGGGCAGAATTAGGAGAATACCCGCGGCAATCGCGGGTCTCCGTGAAGGGGGCGGGGCTTAAGCTGTGATTCTGCATGAATCACAGCATTTGGCCCCGCCCCCTATGTAAATTGTGCCCAATCGCGGCAATTTTACCGCGAGAGGGCGGGGCTTAATGACGCGAATCGTCAAGCCCCGCCCCCGTCGGCCCCCTGCTGCTTCTCTTACCTGGGCTTCTCCCGGGAAGAGAATATTAAAGGTAGGCAACCCTGGGGTGCGTGCTATGCTAATATGCTGGCTTTGGGCCTGATTCAGCAAAGGGCACAATTACACAGGCGCACACAAGCAGCTTTGCAATTCCGTCCTTGCTAATATGGTAATGCAGCAGGAGGAGGAGTCACGCCTCCTGCATCCATTAATGATCTGTGATGCGTCCTCGGACGCAGCATCTGATCGTCTGTGCGTCCCCCGGGCCGGCTGGGTGAACATGGGTGTCACACAGGCTGGCCGTCGTAGATGAGGGAAGAGGCCAGGAAAATTCCATCAGCCAAGATCTTGGCCTCTTCCCTCCCCCCAAAGGCGGTTACACGCCTCCTTTTTGGGAAACTGAGGTCGTCGCCACCCCCCTCCCCGCCCACAAATGGCAGCAGACTGTCAATCGCAGACAGTCTGCTGCCGCTCTGCATACGATCACGCAGGACCCATTCTGCACACGTTCTGATCGTCCTGCGCACGCGCAGATTCACAATAATCGTGAAACGGCGTTCAGCAGAATAAGGGCCTTTGGGCCTGATTCAGATCCGCTCGCGAGAGCATAGCGCTCGCAAGCGGGTCGAGGGCCGGGCAGTGCGCACACGCGAGCCCCAGTGCGAGTGAGAAATCACTCGCTCCGGGGCTCGCTACAAGATGGGGCGACTGTCAATGTTGATCGACAGCTCGCCCCGTTTTGTAGGCGGGTCGGGGGGGGTGGCTGCACAAACGGAGGCGTTCCCGAAGGAGCGGCTGTCGTTTGTGGGCGGTCCTACTGACATCACATATGATGTCAGTAGTGAATTTCCTGCTCTATTAGAGCAGGAAGTTCACTGAGGCATGCGGTGGACGAGACCCTACCACAAGGGTCTCGTCGCAAGCCCGATGGTCGCGACCATCGCCAGGCCGCCCGCTAAAGCTGTGGGTGGTCACCCACAGCTAAGCGAGCGGCCTGGAGGCCGGGGTAAAAAAAATCCGGACCGCCCTGATTTAGAGTGAGCGCTCGCAAATAGCCTTTGTTTGCATTAGTGTTGTAAAGCTTAAGTGTCAGTATCATCAGTATGAAGAAACCTTTAATTTGGAATTACTGCATAATGGTCCCCCAGGGCAGCACAATGGTATAAGTACAACTGCAGGGCTCTCCGTAAGTAATCCTTGGCCCATATTCAATAGTCCGCAATATGCGGCTGTATAGATTGTGGTAAAATACGGTATTCCAACTTCCCCATTTTCACAGAAAGTTGGACATAACTTGGCCGGATCTGACCCAGCATAGGACGGAGATGAGCAAAAATTTGCGCTCAATGTTTTCAAAAACGTGCCAAACGTCTCCATGCAAAGAGATATATCCAATGCAAAATCAGCCTCAGAGTCCCATTTTGACTGGAGAGGTGGCATCCCCATACTTGGACAACTGGGATGGAGGAATCCCTACACATGTACGGGACTCAACTGGTCAATTTGTGCCTTTTTACCAGTACTGACCACTTACTGCGGAATCTGTTAGATCACATTCTGATTGGAAGAATCTTCCCAGGAGATCCGCTTACTGACCAGTGTGTCCGGGTCTCCAGATCATCTTGAGATCCAGCCCCGGATCTGCTAGTTGTGTGTAACTTGGCCTATCATGTTTCAGGTCACCGATTCAGCCATTCGTGGAACATCCTTATCAGAGCCATAATTAGACTTTTTGGTGCCCTGTGCCAACGAGAGTATTGGCGCCCCCTCCCCCCCCCATTTTTTAAAAAGGGACATAAGATAATGCACCTGAATAAGGGCCATGGCCTCATGGGGAAGGGCCAGGGAAGAGATAGGGGAGGCCAGGAGATGCTGAGGATAAACAGGGACATAATATAGTGCACCTGAGAGAGGGCCATGGCCTCATGGGGAAGGGCCAGGGAAGAGATAGGAGAGGCCAGGAGATGCTGGGGATAAATAGGGCCATAATATAGTGCACCTGAGAGAGGGCCATGGCCTCATGGGGAAGGGCCAGGGAAGAGATAGGGGAGACCAGGAGATGCTGAGGATAAAAGAAGAGGAAGCTGCAATTGAGAATGATAATACATAGGAAAGTTGACAGGCCCAAACAGCGCCCCCTGCCCTGCGGTGCCCTGTGCCATGGCACTGGTCGCACTACCCTAGTTACGGCCCTGATCCTCATCCAGCTTCTCCCAGACAGCAGGAAAGCTGGCCAGCAAGATACGGTGAATGGGTTTTACATTACCAACGGCCAGGGGCGTTTCTAGAGAGGAGGGAGCCCGTATGCAGTCTCAGACACGGGCCCCCTCATCTCTGCCCGGCGGCCGGCAGCGCACTGAGCTGTGCGTGGCCAGCGCCGGAGTTATAGACTCTGGGCACTAGAGTGTGCTCAGAGTCTATAGTGTATGCACAAGTCACCGGGAAAATGGCCACGACGGCCATTTTCCCTGTACTGCAAATGCGCAAACGACGGAAAAATGGCCGCGGCGGAAATTTTTCAGTTGTTTTACAGCGCCAGACCCCCGCGCCAACGTGGGACTTCGGAGAGGTAAGTAATATTATGGGTACAGGGTGTGCGGTGTGGGGCCCCCTGGACCCTGGCCCGTGTTCCCTGCACACCCTGCACCCACTATAGATACGCCTTTGCCAACGGCCCCATGGCAGGTGCAATTCTGACTCTTGCTTCTTATGGCTGCGGCTGTGTATCTGGGAATGAGTAGACGTCACTGACACTCCCATAAAGCGCCCGTGAGACGAACTTGTTTTGCGTTCACTTCCAGTCACCGCCAAGGAACGACCCCATCACTTTCCTGCCCCATTTCTGATCCCATCTGTCACGATCGCAACAGCATTTTTCGTGCGACCCTTTTGCGCATGCGCAATTGCTAAAAATCGCTCAACTACATGGAAATCGGTATTGTGTGCAGATTGCGTGCGACTCGGAAACAGGTCCTGTTTGTGTTGTCCTGGAATAGACAATTCGGCTTGATTCAGAGGTGAACGCAGTTCAGGCGCGGCTGCGGTTTCTCACTTATTCGCAAGTGTGCAAATCTGCAAATTACAGTTCACACCCTGCAACACCCACCTTGCATATCTGAGCAATGCTCAAGTGCGCTGATGGGTCCGACTTCTCCACCATCTACACAATATCGACCCCTCCCTGGTGCAGAGTCTCCCTAGCAACTTTCTCAAAACATGGCCACTTTGGCTGCGGTGCTGCGAAAGAGAACGCAGCCGTTTGTCGAAACACGCCCATGACACTCGCATAACTTGCCCATGACACCTCCTCACTTTGCGTTGACCTTAGGTCACCTCCCAGTCTCCACCCTGACCCTCCCACACATCCGCCATTACACATCTTGGTTTCCTTGTGCGCTATAAGGGTTTTCTAGACTATTTGCACATGTGCAGTAGTAAAGCATTGCTCAAATGTGCAACATCGCGCTGCATGCACCTCTTAATCAGGCCCAATATGATTAAGCAATGTATGGACTGTGGGCCTGATTCAGACCCGCTCGCAAGCACTTGAGCGCTCGCAAGCGGGTCGATGGTGGGCTCTGTGCATGCGCAGGGGCCGCACTGCACGTGCGCAAGCCCCGGAGCGAGAGAGTAATTCTCTCGCTCTGTGGCTCACTACAAGACGGGGCGGCTGTCGATGTTGATCGACAGCTCGCCCGTTTTGTAGGCGTGGCGGGGGGGTGGCTTCACAAACGGACGCGTTCCCAAGCGAACGCCTGCCGTTTGTGGGCGGCCACACTGACATCACCAGTGTTGTCAGTGGGAGAGCTTCCAGCTCTGTGAGAGCCGGAAGCACTCTGGGACTTGCGGCCACGAGACCCTACCACAAGGGTCTCGTTGCAAGCCGCGATGGTCTTGACCATCGCAACCATCATCCTGGCCGCTCGCAATAGCTGTGGGTGGTCATCCACAGCTAAGGGAGCGGCCAGGAGGCCGCACAAAAAAAAAAAACCGCCCGGATTCAGAGCGTCCGTCTCTGAATCAGGCCCTGTTTCCCGTTCAACTGCTTAATAATTTCCTCTCTCTCCTATGTGTCATTTGCATCCCTTAACTGCAATAATGTTTCCGGCAATAGTAAAGTTCATGATTGTGTGATTCATATCCGTCATTAAATGTATGCGGACAGTTGTCCTCCAAATGAAAGACACAATGCAGATTGCAAGGTTGCATAATTATACGCAAAAAAACTCCAATGAGCTGTATGCAGTATTGTGCCCGCGCCACTGGGCATTTCCAAGTTTCCCGGAAAAGGTGCTGTGCCTGTGTTGTACAATAAACACATGCTCTCATGTATGGTAAGAGGGCTATTTAGCTGCCATAAGGGAGAAACTGTGTCAGTGAGGTCTGCGAGAGGGACAGGCACACGGCCTAATCGCTAGTGTCCTCTGGCAGGGTTCTGTTTACTGAAAACATTACTGCAGGATCCTCAGTGAAAAGATCCCCGTTTCTATCAGGGGACGGGTGCGGGGCAATCTCTTAGCATGCCCAGGAGAATTTTATCTGGATGCAGTATAACCCTACTCAGGGAAAAACCTGATTGTCAGAATTGCGGAATTGCAAATTGAAATCAGGTTACCTTAATGGTTTACCTACAACCGTTCAATGTACACTTTCCAGTGCTACACTATCCACTATCCCACTGCCAAAGAACTCCAATTACAGCAGAGGTGGGGAACCTTTTTCTGCCAAAGGGCCATTTTGATATATATAACATTATTTGCGGGCCTGGTTCAGGCCACGCCCCCTCCGCGTGACTTCACACGGGGGCAGGGCCACAGTCGGTGGTTACAGCAATACCCGGAGCATCCTGAGGATACTCCGGGGAGCTGTAAGGGCAGCGGTGTGAACGTTTGAAGCATCCTAAGGAGGCTCCAGGCGGCACTGCTGCATAGATTCTGGCTGCAGGGTGACATTCTAGGCACCCTGCTAGTCAGTTGAGGACAGCAGAAAAAAGCTCCGCGGGCCAGACCAAATGATTCTGAGGGCCTTATAAGGCCCCCGGGCAGGAGGTTCCCTATCCCTGAATTACAGTATAGCGACACCTGTCATGTCTTCGGGCAGAGCGGTAGGGCTTCCAGCGTGACCTACTGGGGATGATACAGAAGCGGAGGGAAACGGTTACGTCTATTAGCGTTTGCCCATTAACAGTGGCGTCATAAGGGTGGTGCGAGGGGAGTGGGCCGCACTTGGGTGTCACCTTCAGAGGGGGTAACGCCAAAATGCCGGCTCTTTTGCAGTGACAGAAGCCGAGTGTTACAGTGTGACCAAAGAGATGGGAATCATTCTGTGCCAGGTCAGGGCTGTAAGGGGGCTGGTTCAGCACTTCCTGCTTGTTTGCAGCAATCCAGGTCGTTTTTGAGTAATTGCCCTCCGTAACCAGCTCAGTGTGTCACAATAACAGACAGCATTCAAAGTATCTCTCTACATCAGTAAGCACTCTCTTGTGGTCCCAAAACACGGTGGCCATGACCTTCTTTGCTGAAGGAGTTGTTTTGAATCTCTTTGAAGGTGGGGACAATGCGTGGTTCCATGTCATGGGTGCTTGCTTCGTCTCTGTTGTCACATGATGCACCCACGTTTCATCACCTGTAAAACTACGCTGCAGGAACTGCGCTCCCTCATGGTACAGCGTGAAGTGCACAAGAGACAATCCCATACTATTGGTTATGTGAACTTCTGAGATGGTAAGCGACCGCGCATGGGTACGATTCGTTCTGCGCGTGCGCAAACTACTCGGAGCGATCGGAATCCGCTTGCTCGCCCAGCAAAGACATCCCAGTGTAATGAGTGACAGGAGAGGCCGTTTGTGGGTGGTAACAGGGGCAGGACTCTAATAACGGGGGAGTGGAGGTGCGGACGCAGGCGTGCCTGAGTGTTGCAACGCCATTTTCAGAGGCGGGCATAATTAACGGCGGGCATAATTAACAGCCAGCGTCATAGTACACGTCACATGCCTGATTTTTACACTGAAGTCCTCGCAGTGCTTGCGGTAAGGTAAGGCAACCACAAGCGCTGCGATCGCTTCCGATTGTCCTTGATGTACCAATGTTTTAATACACTTCCTGGAGATGACGTGCACTAGTGGGCGTCTCATAAACTAAAGGGAGTCTATAGAGACAAAGTGATCGCTCATCCAAAACAAAGTGGGCGTGCTTATGCCTTTCCGAGAGAGCGCCTGCCATGCCGTCACTTAGCCGAATTTGCATACGCTGGGTGCGAGCGATGGCATCTAGCGAGCGGGTCTGAATCAGGTCCAGTACCCAGTCAGATGTTCAGTTTCTCAGCAATATCACTAACACGAATGTGTCTGTCCTCCTGGATCAGACCTTCAATGCGGCACAAATTGTCAACTGTGGTGGACGTGCTTGGCCGGCCGGATCGCTGCTCATCTTGAACGTCTGTCCTGCCGTTATCAAAGGCAGCGCACCAAACCCAAACCTGTTCCTGTTATACAACATTATCACCATACACTTTGACAAGTTGCGATGAATTTCAGCTGCTGATCTGCCCTGTAGATGCAGGAATCTGATCACACTACGCACCTCAATGTGTGACCATGTGCCATCTTACAGCTGATGTTGGGACAGTATGACTGATATGAGGCGCTGTCTAATGGCCATGAGGGGAAGCAGAGGTCTACCTGCTCTGGCCTGGTGGGAAATTAGAGCAAAATAGAGAACATTACAAACGAGAGGTCTAGTTACCTTATTGAACCACCCTCATATAATATACTGTATATATACAAGTATATATATGTATATAATTCATTGGTATGTTTATTTGTCCGGTTATGCATATGGACACCCCTGCGCCGATTGGGATGAAACCAATACGAGGTGGTACTGTTGGATCCTAGCTAGATTTTAGTGAGGTTAAGGTACCAGTCGGAACTCACATTGGTGTGCGCTAGGCTTTGACCTGGGGAGACTGTTCTGAGCCTTCCACTGGATGGAATGTAACGAAACTTCACAGAGTGGTAACATTGATTCCCAGAAGAAATACGAGGGGGTTGAGGCCCCAGTCGGAGCTCCCGTTGGGGTACACTAGGCAGAACTTTGACCCGTGGAGCCTTGTCACGTCTGAGGCTGGAATATGAGACGTGGTGGGCCTAGGTTGTGGGAGGAAGCGGAGACGAGGGGCCTGGATATATGTTCTCCTCATCCACAGGTCTTGAGTGTTGGTGAGACCTGGGCAAAGGTGCGGAATCTAACCCACAGGATGGTGTTCGCCAGTGACCCCTCCAATTGGGATTTGGGCTTCGCTGCACCCCGTGAGCAGGTCGCGGTCCTTTGCCCAGGTACCCAAGCCCCGCGGGAATAGAGTCACAACACCCGTGGCCCAGAGAGGTTATGCCTGGGTAGGCACAAAGCAATAAGCTAACCGTACAGTAACAACCCCTTGACACGTAGATCAATATCAAGAAGAAATTCAAGTGGAGAAGGACTCACGGTTACTTGAGAAATCACCAGAGATGGAAGGCACACAAGTAGAGGTGTCGTATACTGCGACACGGGTATTCGCCAGAGACGGGAGGCACACAAATAGGGATGGTATTCACTGCTGCACGGATATTCACCAGAGACGGGAGGCACACAGGTAGAGATGGTATACACAGCTGCACGGATATTCACCAGAGACGGGAGGCACACAGGTAGGGATGGTATACACTGCTGCACGGATATTCACCAGAGACGGGAGGCACACAGGTAGAGATGGTATACACTGCTGCATGGATATTCACCAGAGACGGGAGGCACACAGGTAGAGATGGCATACACTGCTGCTGTAAGGAAGGTTAGGAACCTGGACCGGGAACTCAACTAAGGCACGCTAGGAGACAACCATTGTTCAGGCAACTTCCTGTAACCTGTGGAACAGTTATATACCCAGGGGAACCCTTTGATAGATGCACAGCGTCAGCTGATCACTCGCCTATCCTGGGAAAGAGATACTGTCACATGGGCCGACTGTCATGGCGGCGCCCATGTCCGGAATTGCGATGCCAGACACCAGCCAACCAGGAAGCCACTGCACGCGGGGAGAATGCTCAGCTTTTCCCCCGCCGCTGCGCCAGCTGCCCAACCACCCAGGATGTCACTTCCACTGGATGGATTTGGATGAAAACTTCACAGAGGGGTGGCAATTGGTCTTGGATGCCGAACTTAATGTGAAGATTTAAACCCTGGACACTGGGTACTTCAGCTAGTGTGTGTGTGTGTGTGTATATATATATATATATATATATATATATATATATATTGTGACAAGAATCACATAGACTGGAGTAAAATCCAACAGAAGTTTATTTTCTCACCACAGGTCAGTGCAGTGTTAACAGGCAAGATGTTATAGCAGGTACACAGAATATTCCATACAGCAACACCGTTCTTTTAGTGGACCCTCGGGTCCAGGATCCCTACGACTAGTCACCCCCTGGCCTATAACCTGGGCGACTAATTCACCATCAGGATCATTGTTGATTTGCACTGACACAACGTTAAAGACAGATAACAGGTGCTGCTAATTAGCCTTGCATGTGGCTCACAACTGATCCCAGGAAAACCTGGACTGGATCTCATTACCATGTCGTTTATTGCTGCTCCACATTAACTTCATGTGAAAGCATGCTGTCCCTGTCACTAATATATATATATATATATATATATATATATATATATATATATATATATTAACTGGTTGTAAGATATCTACATATGTCTATAATAAACCAACTGATCGCAATACTATGTTGCATTTCAATAGTTCACATCCAAAACCTATGCGATATGGTTTGCCGTACTCGCAGTTTGTTAGGGCGAGACGGATTTGCAGTAGTAATGATGTGGTAGCTGTCCAGATTGATAGTATGTTCATAAATTACAAGAAAGGGGTTACCCTATTCATATTCTGGAACAGGCAAAGCTCAATGCCATGTAGTTCGTTTTTAACTTCTGATCAAAATAAAATTAAAAATAATGAAACTAAAATGCCTTGGGTTTGTCCCTACAATTACAGTAGTGACACTGTCAAGCATTATACCAAAAAACATTGGTCAGTTATTTCTACAGATACTGATTTGAGATTGAATAAAGAGATCATGCCTTGTAATACGAGAGGTCTTAACATACGCGATTGGGTGGTAAGAACCAATATTTCCAATTGGGATCAATCACCTACTTCACATTTCTTACGTCAGAAAAATGGATGTTTCAGATGTGTTAACTGTTTGACTTGTCGCTATTTAACGACAGGCAACAGCTTTTGTCATCCTCTAAGTGGTAAAAAATTCTTTATCAGGCATAGAGTCACTTGTACAACCCGCTTTATTATATATTTGATAACATGCCCGTGTGGGCTATCTTATGTTGGTAAGACGGAGAGAACTCTCCGTGAGCAAATGGCTGTCCACTGCTCTGCAATATATGCAGCTATTAACAACGGTGTTAGTGACCAGCCGGTGGCTCGACACTTTTTAAGTGCCGGCCACAATTTATCTACCGTAATATGTATAATTATAGACCACATCCCCAAGTCGATACGTGGAGGGAATAGAGGACTCAGGTTATTGCAATGTGAAGCTCAGTGGATCTATCGATTGGGTACATTACCCTAGAGAGGATTGAATGAGAACTTGGGTCTTCATTGTTCTGTACACAATTATGTGATTTGTGATATTGTATTGTTAATATTGGTTAATATTCATTATAATGAATATGATTTTGGAATTTTAGAGGTTGATATCCGTAAGATATGTTGCCCTCTACGTGTTTTCTTCGAATGTATTTTGATAATCTGTTTATTGCTATATCATGGCCCTGTTTCCTTTATGTTCGTTTACAGCGGACACCCTGACGACGGGAAGTTGGAGATGACGTCATTATGGTGTGCCTCCCTTCCGGACGCCGGGACCCGCAGCTGTTGCACGTTGTGTTCGGTGGTGGTATAAGTAAGTAATCTTTTGTATTATATGTTTTATGTCCTGATGATGGAGCAATAAAATAGCTCCGAAACGTTGATTCATTACCTGGACTTTTGGATACATTATTGACCGAGTGCTGCTCTCTCTTTGGTGATGTATATGGGATACCTCACATGGGGGATTTCCTAAACGGAGGGCATCGGGGACTTTATGCATTTTATTTGGAGTGCCATCCATTGAAACTTATATATATATATAAATTAGGGGTGTGCACCGGCCACTTTTCGTGTTTTGGTTTTGGATCTGGATCTTTCTTCGTGTTTTGGATCTGGATTGGTTTTGCCAAAACCACCCTTCCGTGTTTTGGGTTCTGGGTTTTGTGTTTTGGATCTGTATTTTTTTTAAAAAAGCATAAAAACAGCTAAAATCACAGAATTTGTAGGTTTTTCTGCTCCTATGCTATTATTAACCTCAATAACCTTAATTTCCACTCATTTCCAGTCTATTCTGAACACCTCACACCTCACAATAGTGTTTTTATGTCCAAAAGGTTGCACCGAGGTAGCTGGATGACTATGCTAAGCGACACGAGTGGGCGGCACAAACACGTGACCCATCTAGGCGTGATACTGCAGTGGCAGACAGGATGGCAGTTTGAAAAACTAGGCCCCAAACTGTACATAATGCAAAGAAAAAAAAGAGGTGCAAGATGGAATTGTCCTTGGGCCCTCCCACCCACCCTTATGTTGTATAAACAGGACATGCACACTTTAACAAACCAATCATTTCAGCGCCAGGGTCTGCCACACAACTGTGGCTGAAATGATTGGTTAGTTTGGGCCCCCACAAAACAAGCTGGCAATTAATCTGTCCCTGCACAAACTGACTCTACGGAGGCAAGATGTCATCCTCATCCTCCTCATCCACCGATTCCTCACCCTCTTCAGTGTGTACATCCTCATCCTCACAAAGTATTAACTCGTCCCCACTTGAATCCACCACCACAGGTCCCTCTGTACATTCTGGAGGCTGGTCTCCCTGGAAGAGCTGATATTCATTTTGATGAACATCATCTTCTCCACATTCTGTGGAAGCAACCTCCTACGCCTTTCGCTGACAAGGTTCCCGCTGCACTAAACACTCTTTCGGAGTACACACTGGAGGGGGGCAACTCAGGTAAAATAGAGCCAGTTTGTACAGGGCCTCCAAATTGCCTCTTTTTCCTGCCAGTACAGGTATGGACTGTCTGACATGCCTACTTGGATGCTGTCACCGATGTAATCCTCCACCATTCTGTCAATGGTGACAGTATCATATGCAGTGACAGTAGACATGTCAGAAATTGTTGCCAGGTCCTTCAGTCCGGACCAGATGTCCAAACTTGGTCTGCCTGCCCTGCATCACCGCCAGCGGGTTGCTTAGGATACCTAAGTTTTTTCCTGGCAGCCCCAGTTGCGGGAGAAAATGAAGAAGGAGCTGTTGACGTGTCACGTTCTGCTTCAGCTGACAGTGTGTTCACCAGCAGGTCTTTGCACCTCTGCAGGCTTGTGTCGGCCGGAAAGAGAGACACACATAGGCTTTAAACCTAGGATCGAGCACGGTGGCCAAAATGTAGTGGCCTGATTTCAACAGATTGACCACCCTGGAATCCTGGCAAAGCGAATGAAGGGCTTCATCCACAAGTCCCACATGCCGAGCGGAATCGCTCCGTCTTAGCTCCTCCTTCACTTTCTCCAGCTGCTTCTGCAAAAGCCTGATGAGGGGAATGACCTGACTCAAGCTGGCAGTGTCTGAACTGACTTCACGTGTGGCAAGTTCGAAGGGCTGGAGAACCTTGCACACACGGAAATCATTCTCCACTGCGCTTGAGTCAGGTGCATACCCCCTCCTTGCCTATGTCATAGGTGGATGTATAGGCTTGAATGGCCTTTTGCTGCTCCTCCATCCTCTGAAGCATATAGAGGGTTGAGTTCCACCGCGTCACAACCTCTTGCTTCAGGTGATGGCGGGGCAGGTTCAAGAGTGTTTGCTGGCGCTCCAGTCTTCGGCACGCAGTCGCTGAATGGCGAAAGTGGCCTGAAATTTTTCGGGCCACCCAAAGCGTCTCCTGCACGCCCCTGTCGCTTTTCAGAAAATTCTGCACCACCAAGTTTATTGTGTGAGCAAAACATGGGACGTGCTGGAATTTGCCCAGATGTAATGCCCGCACAATATTGGTGGCGTTGTCAGATATCACAAATCCCCAGGAGAGTCTAAGTGGGGTAAGCCACTGGGCCATGATTTCCCTCAGTTTCTCTAAGAGGTTGTCGGCGGTGTGCCTCTTACTGAAACGGTGATACACAGCGTAGCCTGCCTTGGAACGAGCTGGCGTTTCTGAGATGCTGCGACTGGTGACGCTGCTGCTGTTGCTGCGTAAGGTGATACATCTACCCAGTGGGCTGTCACAGTCATATAGTCCTTAGTCTGCCCTGTTCCACTTGTCCACATGTCCGTGGTTAAGTGGACATTGGGTACAACGGTATTTTTCAGGACACTGAGGACACTTTTTCTGACGTTTCTGTACAGTCTCGGTATCGCCTGCCTAGTGAAGTGGAATCTAGACGGGATTTGGAACCGGGGACACACTACCTCCAGCAATTGTCTAAATTCCACTGCACTAATGGCGGATACCGGACGCACGTCTAACACCAACATAGCAGTCAAGGCCTCAGTTATACGTTTTGCTTCAGGATGACTGCTGTCGTACTTCATCCTCCTCGCTAAGGACTGTTGGAGGGTCAATTGTTTAGTAAAAGTAGTGGTGTTCCTACTTCCTCTCTGGGATGATGAACGACTCCCAGCAGCAGCAGCAGCAGCAGCGGCAGCAGGAGGCGTAGCAATGCAGGATCCTCCGGAGGAATCCCGGATAGGAGAGTCAGTCATGCCAGTGACATGGCCTGCAGGACTACTTCCGATCCTGACTAAGGAGGAAATTGACGAGGAAGGAGTTGACGGTGTGGTTTGCAGGCGCTTGGATACAACAGGACAACGGGATTTAGGTGTCCCTGGACTGCTTACAGTCTTAGCCAAAGTTTCTGAACTTGACAGTAACTTATTATGAACGCGCTGCAGGTGCCGTATAAGGGAGGATGTTCCTAGGTGGTTAACGTCCCTACCCCTACTTATTCCACCTTTACATAAGGTACATATGGCAAGACAGTTGTTGTCCGGATTTGGATAGAAATATTGCCAGACCAAAGAGGTGGAATGTTTGGTCTTCTGTCCAGGCATGACCGTGATGGGCTTTTTCATCCCACGGACAACAACTGTCTCCCCCGGAGCCTGATTTAAACAAACCACATCACCATCAGAATCCTCCTCGCCAACTTCTTCCTCAGCGCCAGCTACACCAGTATCCTCATCCTGTTGTACTTCAACAGTGACATCTTCAATTTGCATATCAGCAAGTGGACTGTGGGTGCTCCTTTCAGCACTTGCAGGGGGCGTGCAAATGGTGGAAAGAGCCACCTCTTCCCGTCCAGTGCTGGGAAGGTCAGGCATCGCAACCACCACCACACTTGGACTCTCCTTGGGGATTTGTGATATCTTCTTAGAAAGCACAGTTCTTCGCTGTGCTTTTGCCAGCTTAACTCTTTTGATTTTTTTAGTGGGAGGAGGGCTTCCATCGTCATGTGAAGCTGAACCACTAGTCATGAACATACTAGGGATCGACCTTAGCCGTTCCTTGCCACTCCGTGTCGTAAATGGTATATTGGCAAGTTTACGTTTCTCTTCAGATGATTTAAATGTTTTTTTCAAGGTCATTTTCCTGAACTTTGTCATTTGGGATTGTATGTGCCCTCTATTATGACATTGGGCATCGGCCTTGGCAGACGACGTTGATGGCATGTTATCGTCTATGTCATGACTAGTGGCAGCAGCTTCAGCACTAGGAGGAAGTGGTTCTTGATCTTTCTCTATTTTATTTTTATCGGAGAAAGTTTGGTCCTCCATTTATGTTATATCGATTTGATATATACGTGCGGCTAAACACAGAAAATATTTTTTTATTTTTGCTGGAGAGTAGTGCACTTTGTGGGTTACACCAGCCTTTAAGAAATGAGCCAGCCGGCTCTTTACTTATGGGACACAGGCGCACGCTTGGCGCTGCTCCTTTGTTGATGCACGTGCGGCTACTGCGCACACAATTCCCAAACACAGAAAATATATATTTTTTTGGTTTGGACTGGAGTGTACTTTGGGGGTTACAGCACCCTATAACGGTCAAGCCAGCCGGCCCTTTACTTATGACACAGGCGCACGCTTGGCACTACTTTGTTGATGCACGTGCGGCTACTGCGCACACAATTCACAAACACAGAAAATTATTATTTTTTTGGTTTGGACTGGAGTGTACTTTGGGGGTTACAGCACCCTATAACGGTCAAGCCAGCCGGCCCTTTACTTATGACACAGGCGCACGCTTGGCACTACTTTGTTGATGCACGTGCGGCTACTGCGCACACAATTCACAAACACACAAAAAATATTCTTTTTTTAGCACTTGGGGGGAGCACCCCTGATGGACAGAGCACCCCCTGGACAACACTACAGCACCCCTTTAGGACTGGGACACTGCACAGGACTTTGGAGTGGACACAGCCCCTATGGAGAACTGACTGCACAACACAGTCCAGCCAGCCCCTATGGACTTTGAAGTAGTGGACACAGCCCCTATTAACAACAGCAGCACAGCACAACACAGCCAGCCCCTATGGACTTTGAAGTAGTGGACAACAGCAGCACTACACTACACTACACTACACAGCCCAGCCAGCCCTAACTCCCACCCTCCCTCTTCACTGTCCACAGCCGAGTGAGAAAATGGCGCCGACGCGGGTACCTTATATAGGATCCAAAACCCGCGAGACTCGGAAGGCGGGATGATGACGTTTTGCCTCGATTTCAGATCCGAGTCAGGCGGGAAAAGTCGAGCCTGACTCGGATCGGGGGGGCTCGGGGGGGGTTCGGATTTCAGAAATCCGAACCCGCTCACCCCTAATATAAATATATGTGTGTGTGTGTGTTTATAAATATATATATATATAAATATATATATATGTACATCAACTATGTGTGTGTGTGTGTGTGTATATATATATATATATACAGTTTTGATACCTATAAAAAGATTTATATGTGGCTCTCTCCATATAGAGCAAACTCCACAATGACATCTAAATTTGTTTAGCATCGGCTACAGCTATTTGGGGGCGTGGACTGGGTGCCAGCGCACAGCGCTTTAGAAAACGGGGGACTGTCGGCCCCAGTTTTCAGGCGTGCAAAGGCCAGTGTCTGAGCCCATTCTGAGTAATTTGAGGGTGAGGGGGCTTGGACTGCACACTTTAATTTAAACCTAATAAGAGACTTGTAGCACAGTGCAGGGAACAAAGAGTACACCTGCACTGTACTACAAGTCTCAGCATGGTAGCACCTCTTAAAATGTTTAAAATTGGGTTGTGCAGTCTAAGCCCCCTCCACATTTTTATGTATATATTATACACTTGAAGGCTGAGGCACCTTCTGCTTGGTTTTTGCACCCCACCCATCTGCCCTTAGGTGCTTTTAATCACCTGCACAGGTTCCTGACGTCACTCCCATAGTGCACTGCGGGACCCGGAAGCTGGAGCTCAGGAGCGAGCTCCGTCCTCCAGCTGACGCCGGGGGGGGGGGGGGGGGGGAGAGGAGAGGAGCCGGACGCCCGCTGGTAAGACACTCTCAGCGGGCGCCCGGCAAATGGAGGGTGCAGGGGGTGCGGACGCTGGGCTGGCGGGCCCCTTAAGCTGCCAGTCCACATAGCAGCCGCACCCCCTGCACCCTCCGTAGTTATGCCACAGGGCAGTGGGGGCGGGGCTGCACCAGATGGGGGCAGTATCGGAGCCGTCGGGTGCCCCTGGGCTTTCCAGTCGCCCCTAGGCAATGGCTTATAATGCCTATGCCTAGGGCCGGCCCTGTTTGTCCCCTAACTTGAGGGTTACTCAGATGGCCGATTTTCACACGGAGTGATCCGCAACTGCGCCTTTTGGAAACAGCCCTCGGATCTGCGATGGCGACCGTAGGCGTCTTCTTACACTAACAATTCCGAAAAGGTGGAGCTGCAGACAGAAACACAGTGTACAGCTTTTTTACTAATTGTTTAAAATACAAATACAGAACACATAAATGAGATTGAATAAGCAGCAGCATATAAATATAAAAGAACGGGTAGTGGCACTGGTTACTGGTCAGTTCCCTGCGGAAGTCCCAGGGAGTGAGTCGGACTCCTCTGTGAATACGGATGCATCTCCCAATTTGAAACCGACTGTGCATGCACGTGTGTGCATTAGCTGCCCAATGTGCCCGAAGTAGCAAGTAGTTGCGTACGTGCTGCATTTGGTGCAAATGGAGACTAAGGGGCCTATGTACTAAGCAGTGTTAGGAGACAGAGTGAAAAGTGATAAGTCTGTGATAAGGTGCCAGCCAATCAGCTCCCAACTGTCATTTTTTAAACACAACCTGTGAGATGGCAGTTGGGAGCTGATTGGCTGGCACTTATCACTTTCTTATCACTTTTCCCTCTGTCTCATAACACTGCTTAGTAAATAGACCCCTGAAGCTGGGTACACACGTGAAGATTTTCTAGTTGATTGGTTGGAATGAAAATCTGGTAACGTACGGGAGCAACTGATGATCGGCAATTTGCTCCCAAACGCCGGAAAATGGACAAAAACTGTTGTTTGAACAAATTGTTTACATCAAACATTTAACAAACTTGTCTGACCGACCATTTTCATCTGTGTTCTGACATTTAGGAGCAAATTGCTGATCATCAGTTATTCCCATACGTTACCAGATTTTCATTCCAACCAATCAACTAGTGGGATGGTTGGACAGAAAATCTTTACGTGTACCCAGCTTTACATGAAGTATGCTTTTATAAGCGGCAACTGGGCAGTGAATATAAAGATGCACGTGGCGGCTGTTTCTGATGGGAGTGTCATGGCGTGTATGTACATCGCCGTGCGAGTCGCGCCTATGGGGAAGGGTCGCCTGTTTTTGATTCATCCCTTGCACTTACTATGGATCCGGTGCAGGGTGCCGATACCAATGACGGCTGCATCTCTGGAGACTAGAACAGTGGGCAGGACAGGTTCGCACTTTCAGACACACACTTTTGCAACTTACTTTGGTGGATTGTTGCATAGAGCATATTATTATTATTATTATTCCATTATATCCATTATAGGGCGCCCCAAGTGTTCCACAGCTCCATACAGAGAGCAAAACAATAAGACAATACAGGATAACACAGTACAGTACAAATAGCATTACAAATCTTAGCACAGCCACTGATGCAATGTGTGCAATAGAAAGATACAGCGTCAGCTGAAACCCGTAGCTGGCAGCGTGGGCACAAATGACGGGTCTAGTTCCTGTGAAAAAATAAAAAACAGAAGATTGGGGTCCAGGGGCAGAGAGCCCAAGGAGGATGTGTGGCTGGTGGGCAAGAGAGGTGATCAGAACAGGAGGGAGGAGGGCCCTGCTTATACAGTAAGTGTGCACCTGCACAGTCTAAGGGCCTGATTCATAAGGGATCGCAACGGCAACAGCGCTCGCAGTTGACTGATTGTCGCGTACTGTGCACGTGTATTGCCGTGCACATGCGCAAAGGCACCACTGCAATACGGAGACCACGCGGTGCCATTGCAGAGTGATTGACAGGCAGTGAGCGTTTGGGGGGGTGATGGGGGGGTTGTCTGAGAAATGCAGCCATGACCATTTGCACGCCGTTGCATGGGCGTGCATAAATTAGCAATTGCGATTGCGTACGCAGCTTGAGTAGTCATTGCGTGCGACGAGGTTAGCAATTTCTAAATAAGGTCAGCGCTGCTGTAATTCTGCGTGAGGGGCCGATGGCACTCGATGTTACCGATGTTTGTGCAGCTTTCTCACATCTGCAAAGCATTACGGATGTGAGAAAGCGGTAGTGGGAGGCAGTGGGCATCTCTATGCTGCAAGTGCGATTGCAATCATTCGCATATTTTCACAGCAGACCTGCGTGCGATTACAGAGCTGCGATCACAATAGCCATCCATGATGAATCAGGCCCTAAGTCTGAAGGGAAGGGGGAGGCAAACAGAAGACACACGTAGTGCCGTGTATGGGCAGCTAAGAACAGAACAGAATGAGAGAATTGGATGTGAAAAGGGGTGAGGTAGACTACGTGGTGACATGCCGTTCGGCTACGGCAATGTAAGTACGGGAACAGCGGCTGCAGGCGTGCCCATCTCAGACCCATAATCTGAAAACTATTAATACAGAAATAAAAGAGATCTGGATTGTAAAGCGCAATGAAATATGCTGGCGATATTTAATGAAATGTTTAGAAATAACTGTTAAATAGGGGATGTAGCGTCGGGATCCCGACACCATTATCCCGACCGGCGAGCATCCCGAAAGTATCACCAGTTAGGGGAGGGTTAGGGTGCGGGGTTAGGCACTAGGGAGAGGGTTAGGGTTAGTCACCAGGGAGGGAGGGTCAGGGGGAGGTTAGGCACTAGGGGGGAGGGTAGGTTTAGTCTTCGGGGAGGGAGGGTCAGGATTAGGGTGCAGGGAGGGGGAGGATAAGGCACTAGGGGAGAGGTTAGGTTTAGTCATCGGGGAGGGAGGGTCAGGATTAGGGTGCGGGGAGGGTAGGATAAGCACTAGGGGGGAGGTTAGTTTAGTCACCGGGGAGGGAGGGGGAGGATAGGCACTAGGGGAGAGGTTAGGTTTAGTCATCGGGGAGGGTGGGTTAGGTAGTAGTCACCGGGGAGGGAGGGTCAGGATTAGGGTGCGGGGAGGGGGAGGATAGGCACTAGGGGAGAGGTTAGGTTTAGTCATCGGGTAGGGAGGGTTAGGTTAGTCACCGGGGAGGGAGGGCTAGGATTAGGGTGCTGGGAGGGTAGGATAGGCACTAGGGGGGAGGTTAGGTTTAGTCACCGGGGAGGGAGGGTTAGGATTAGGGTGCGGGGAGGGTAGGATAGGCACTAGGGGGGAGGTTAGGTTTAGTCACCGGGGAGGGAGGGTCAGGATTAGGGTACAGGGAGGGGGAGGTTAGGTTTAGTCATGGGGAGGGAGGGTCAGGATTAGGGTGCGGGGAGGGGAAGGATAGGCACTAGGGGGGAGGTTAGGTTTAGTCACTGGGGAGGGAGGGTTAGGTTTAGTCACTGGGGAGGGAGGGTCAGGATTAGGGTGCGGGGAGGGGGAGGATAGGCACTAGGAGGGAGGTTACGTTTAGTCACCGGGGAGGGAGGGTCAGGATTAGGGTGCGGGGAGGGGAAGGATAGGCACTAGGGCGGAGGTTAGGTTTAGTCATCGGGGAGCGAGGGTTAGGATTAGGGTGCGGGGAGGGTAGGATAGGCACTAGGGGGGAGGTTAGGTTTAGTCACCGGGGAGGGAGGGTTAGGATTAGGGTGCGGGGAGGGTAGGATAGGCACTAGGAGGGAGGTTAGGTTTAGTCACCGGGGAGGGAGGGTTAGGTTTAGTCACTGGGGAGGGAGGGTCAGGATTAGGGTACGGGAAGGGGGAGGTTAGGTTTAGTCACCCGGGAGGGAGGGTCAGGATTAGGGTGCGGGGAGGGGGAGGATAGGCACTAGGAGGGAGGTTACGTTTAGTCACCGGGGAGGGAGGGTTAGGATTAGGGTACAGGGAGGGGGAGGTTAGGTTTAGTCACCGGGGAGGGAGGGTCAGGATTAGGGAGCAGGGAGGGAGAGGATAGGCACTAGGGGGGATGTTAGGTTTAGTCATCAGGGAGGGAGGGTCAGGATTAGGGTGCGGGGAGGGGGAGGTTAGGTTTAGGTATCGGAGAGGGAGGATCAGGGTATGGGTTAGACTTAACTTGTTTCCTGATAGGTGTTGGGATTCTGACCAGTGACATCCCGACCGCCAGCAATCCATACCCAACCCGTTAAATAGTACATGTTTATCAAACAATCCAATCATAGAGCTATAACAAAAGTAATGTAGAAAACGGAGGGTCCGCGTTTGGATAGCGCCTGCCGCTGAGGCTTGTTTGCAGCCCGCCAGGTGCTGTGAATGGTCGGTAGGAGCCAGAGGAGCCCAGCAGCGAGGGCTGGAAAGTTTAATAAACACCTAATAAAGATATATATTTATATAAGGGAGCATACACATACACATCTGCCAATTCATCTACTTCCTGCTAATTATTACATAAAGAAACTGATTTAATTGATACATTTGGCAAAATCAGACAAAGAGAAATGTGGAAAGTGTTTTAGCAATGTGTAGAAATGGGAGAATTTCTGTGCGCGCATTGGGGGAATGACACAGAGCAGGGGAGCCAAGTTCTCTTTATTATGCTATACACCACATGTGACTCTTTATCAGATAGCATTAATATGATATAAACAGCTGGGTGAGGTATTTGTACTTTCATGCATTGATAATTTATTGGTTCACGGGCACCGGGTTCAGTCTTGATTAAACCTAAGATGAAGTATGATCCGTGAGTGCTGTTGGTTTTGGACAGCTCGATGTCTTCTCACTTAAACATGTTAAGTTTATGTATGAAAAAATCCCCTGTGGAAACTCTGGTGCCAAGACCTGAAACCTATAACATCTGTCAAAGAAAAAATATCTGCACAAGATGGCTAAATGCAATATTGTTCTTGTCTTCTGTATTCTGTTACAAGCCCTCAGCAAACAAATGTCCCTGTTGATTATCGCTGATGCGTTTCATACGGCACTAGTACCCTTATTGGGTAAATCACATTACGGATCTTGCTGTTCAGTATCTGGAGGGATACTATAACCACAGCCCTCCAGAAAGAGAGTGTGTTGACATTTCATGACAATGAATAGAAAGATGCAATGTTGTTACATACGGAACAGACGGCTTTCCCCACACATTCCTTACCCAGGCCTTAGAGAGAGCAACAAGTTCAGTCGATGGCGGAAAACAGGCTGAAATGCACCCGATTGCCATGTGACTGCCGCATATTTGAATATATTAATCTATAATCAGCCGTTGCTTAACCAGAAAGACCCAGAACAATCGCTCAGACCCTTTAATTATTCCCCAACACAGACTGATAGAAGAAGACCATCTTATTAGTGAAAGGGAATGGGACAGCGTGTTGGGTAGGTTTTATAGGTATGTTATTTATCTTACTAAAAAAAAAAAGACTTGCGTATCTGTAAATATAATGCCTTCTATAAAATGGCCCATCCAGGTTAAATCAAAAAAGGGCATAATTTCACTTTAAATTAAAAAAAAACAAAAAAACAACGACTCTGTAGAACATATTTTTACATGTTTAAATATTTTGACTAATTTTTATTTTCTTTAGGGTACTGTAGGTGCACGTGGACAGTTTACGTGTCCCCCCGTAGCCGTGTGGTGCTTCTAAATAATTCAAAAATAAGTAAATAAGGTAAAAAGTTTATGACGTCACAATCCTGACATAGGCCCTGATTCAGAGCCGCTCGTAAGCGGCCGCTCGTTCGTTCTGACCGATGTTCGCACATCTGCGCATGCGCGAACCAGTCAGTGCGGCCAAAAATCGTTTGTTCGCTATATAGCGAATGCCTGCTATTTTGAGTGACAGAAGGAGGCGTATGTGGGTGGTAACAGGGGAAGGTGCTTGAAAACGGGGGTGTGGAATTCGAACGCAGGCGTGCTTAAAGGTCAAAACGGGCGTTTTAAGGGAGTGTATAATTAATACAGCAGCGTCAGCGACCACGTCACTTGGGTTTTTTTTACTCAGAACTACTCGCAAAATAGCGGTTGAAAAAACCAACCACAAGAATAGCGAGCAGTTCATACGCTGTTCGATGTACTCGATTAATCTAATAAATAGCGGACATGACGTAGGGTGCGAGCGGCAAGGGGGCGTATTTTTCAAAATTACAACCGCAAGTTTTGCTCGCTCGTTCAGACTTAGAGGCGTGAACAGACCGCAATTAGCGAACGGTTCATTTGAATAGCCACCCCTTGTTTTAGAACGAACGACCGCAAATAGCGAGCTGCTCTGAATGAGGGCCATATTGGCTCAGGAAAGGAAAAACACACAATAAACCTAAAACGCTGTCATTGAGCTGCTGGTATATAGGGGATGTAAGCCCCTAATGCAAATAAGAATACCAGCACTACCTTGGCGACATGCAATAGCCGATGCTTAAATTCTCAGGGCTGTAGTGTTCCACCGGAAAATGGTTGTGACACCAAAGTAAACAGGGATTTCATGAAGTCCAAAAGTCCGTATAACCAGTGAGTGGATAGGAGTATCTCTATAGGCCTAAAGGCTCAACGCGTTTCACTGGCCCAAATCGCATCCAGCTTCCCCCGGAAAGGACCTGGCATCTTCAGCAGTACGGTTACAAGGTACAGTAGGCGCTTTTTCTTCCTAAGAGGTCCAATGCCACTTGGTGGGTTTACCCGTGTGGTCACAGAACTTAGACAATAGGGGGGGGGGGGGTATCTGGACTCTGGATAAAGACATATTGCACAACTGCAGCTTAATTCTGTCATCCTACATTTATCCGGTGAAAAACAAATCAGTTCAAAATGAGTCCCAAGACTAAACCGCGCTCCTAATTCAAAACCCACCAAACTATGGCCATTATCTTACACAGCTCAAACCTCCGCCTTTTCCAGGGACCACAGGGCCTAATTCAGGCCCGCTCGTGAGCGATGGCTGCTCGCAAGCGGGTCAATGTTAGCCCAGTGCGCATGTGCACGACGGAGGCGGCTCCGTCGTGCGCATGCGCGAGACCCGGATAGCGATGGGCAAGCCGTCGCTATGGGTCTCGCTACAAAGGGGGCGTGCTGTCGATGGTGAGTGACAGCACGCCCCCTTTGGTGGGCGTGCCGGGGGCGTGGCTGATAAGACGGAGGCGTTCCCATGGGAACGCCTACAATCTGGGGCCGGCCCCACTGACATCACAAGTGATGTCAGTGGGAGTGCTTTCGGCTCTGTTAGAGCCAAAAGCACTCCAGGGCTTGCGGCAACGAGACCCTACCACAAGGGTCTCGTCGCAAGCCCGATGGTCGCGATGGTCTTGACCATCGCGACCATCTTTTTGGCCGCTTGCTATAGCTGTGGGTGGTCACCCACAGCTATGCGAGCGGCCAGGAGGCCGCTCTAAAATCAGGAAGGATGGCCCTGATTCAGAGTGAGCGCTCTGTCAGAGCGTCCGGCTCTGAATCAGGGCCACAGTTCAAAATTTGTGATCATTAGGAGTTCTTTTTATTTTATTTTTCTCCATAAAACACTGACATATTGCACAGTGCTGTACACTGAAAGATATGTTATTATAGCCAAGTCCAGGAACAGCAGTGAGGAGTGAGGAAGGTTAGATATAACATCAGCAGTACTATACCACCCAACATCCACCTTTTCTGTCAAGTCTTTGAGGTGTAATGTCTAGTTATTAGCAGGACAAATGGTTGCTTAACCTGAGAAGATGATGTTGGGCTGAAGCATTTTTGAAATTAAAGAATTAAATATGTTGTCCCATGAAAGAAGAACTCCAGACACAAAACAACCGCTCTCCCTCAGGCTAGCATAGAGCACAGGGTACCACTATATCTACACTGATCAATCAACGTTTAGTCCACCTGGAATCAACTCCCTGAAGAACCTTGGCTGATGAATACAGCCAGAGGTCTAGTGTGAGATCACCAAATGGACAGTGGCAGTGTTCTAATTACGCTCGTCAGCCTGTTCCATGGTGCAGCTCCCCCTGCAGGCACCAGGTAGCCAGGTGGCTGGAAGATGGGTGTAAGGGTAAAGTTGTATGTGCATTGTATTCAGCTTCCATTCCCCTTATTTGCATCCTATTGCTGTAAGACGAAGGAGCAATTTAGTAGTTACCAGCTGTCCCGAATTTCCAATGGCAGTCCCAGTTTGTCTTCAGGTTTTTTTCCACTGGAATTGTCCCAATTTTTCAGTATTGACCGACTGCATTTTTGTTTATTTTGCATGCAAAATGCCATTCTTACCAGCTATTGTCCAGGCCTCAGAAGTTTATATTTATTAACAAGGATGATTAAAAATGCAAAAAAAAAAAGTATGTTACTTCCTATTAAGTAAGAATAACATGAAAGGGACTGTACTGCTCTAAGGTCCTCTGAGACGGTTTCATACACAACTTTTTTCTTTTTAATCCCTGAAGAATAGACTGTTACTTGAGCTTGGTACAGGGTGTGTAGTCATTATGTCAACATGGCCATTATGTTGACAGTGAACATGACTATATGACAGGGTTAGGCTGTGGATATGGTTAGGGTAGAGTTAGGGCAGACATCCACTAGAAGACAGGCAAAAGACTGCACGATTATGACATTGTAATGGTGCAGTCGTTTGTCAGTCTGTGATGAGCCTACATTGAATGAGCAGTCGTTCAGAATAGGCACAATCAATCATCTGCTAACATGCTGAACCTGATGTTATCGTCAGGTTGACCAGCATGTTTGCCCGATGATAGATGTCTAAAAGACCTATTTTTTAAACAATCTGCAAACGATTATCGAACGATATCGATATTGTTATTGTTCAATCGCTCATTTTAATCATCTAGGGGATAGGCACCTTTAGGGCTCTAAAAAAAAACGATAAGTTGACATTCTGATTGTAAGCATTCAGAACGTTGAAGTTTTTGTACCACACCTTTGTACAGACGTAACCATGGGTGGTGGATCCAGAGGGTACATTAAGGAGGGCGAATTTTACCATAGCCCTGCACTCTGATTGGTGGGTGTCCGGCATGGCCTGGCAGGATCCTCTGAGTGCCTCTCAGCTGCCAGACAATTTGATGAGTCCTCTTGGATCTGCCCATTTTTCTTCACCAGAAATCATCCATACTGTGTAATAAGATTGGAGTTTTTCAGCCTGTCTGACTGGAGACAGAAGTTCCCACGTGAGAGAGAGCTGTAGAAGTTTCTATCCCTGGAATGGTAAGTGGTAGGGGGCAGGCCAGATATCATCTGGGCAGATCACACAGACTGGCAAACTTTGATTCAAGCATGTACAGTAAATTCCTGTCTGGTTCAAACACTAGTACAGTATAACTATCAAAGGTTTCCATTTCTTAATACTGAAGGGGTTACGTGAATGTAACACCAGCATTACACATGGAAAACTTGTTTATAAAAAATGGAAAGTAGGTGTTAAAGTACAGACCAACATTTAGGGCCAAGTCAATCAGACGCGATGTACGAGTGATGCGCTCTGATGGCGGTGTTTGAACTGCCCCCTACACGGCCTCTATATTGTGCATTTTACCTTGCAGTTCCCTAGTGGCGTGCAATAAAATGGACGATGTTAGCCTATCGTATACAGGTGTAACATATCACATTACTCAGCGCAGTCTCCCATATACAGACTCAGGAGCACACAGATATACAGGTGTCACATATCACATTACTCAGCACAGTCTCCCATATACAGACTCAGGAACACACAGATATACAGGTGTCACATATCACATTACTCAGCGCAGTCTCCCATATACAGACTCAGGAGCACACAGATATACAGGTGACACATATCACATTACTCAGCACAGTCTCCTATATACAGACTCAGGAGCACACAGATATACAGGTGTCACATATCACATTACTCAGCGCAGTCTCCTATATACAGACTCAGGAGCACACAGATATACAGGTGACACATATCACATTACTCAGCGCAGTCTCCTATATACAGACTCAGGAGCACACAGATATACAGGTGTCACATATCACATTACTCAGCGCAGTCTCCTATATACAGACTCAGGAGCACACAGATATACAGGTGTCACATATCACATTACTCAGCGCAGTCTCCTATATACAGACTCAGGAGCACACAGATATACACAGGTGTCACATATCACATTACTCAGCGCAGTCTCCCATATTCAGACTCAGGAGCACACAGACATACAGGTGTCACATATCACATTACTCAGCGCAGTCTCCCATATACAGACTCAGGAGCACACAGATATACAGGTGTCACATATCACATTACTCAGCGCAGTCTCCCATATACAGACTCAGGAACACACAGATATACAGGTGTCACATATCACATTACTCAGCGCAGTCTCCCATATTCAGACTCAGGAGCACACAGATATACAGGTGTCACATATCACATTACTCAGCGCAGTCTCCCATATACAGACTCAGGAACACACAGATATACAGGTGTCACATATCACATTACTCAGCGCAGTCTCCCATATACAGACTCAGGAGCGCACAGATATACAGGTGTCACATTTCACATTACTCAGCGCAGTCTCCCATATACAGACTCAGGAGCACACAGATATACAGGTGTCACATATCACATTACTCAGCACAGTCTCCTATATACAGACTCAGGAGCACACAGACATACAGGTGTCACATATCACATTACTCAGCGCAGTCTCCCATATACAGACTCAGGAGCACACAGATATACAGGTGTCACATATCACATTACTCAGCGCAGTCTCCCATATACAGACTCAGGAACACACAGATATACAGGTGTCACATATCACATTACTCAGCGCAGTCTCCCATATTCAGACTCAGGAGCACACAGATATACAGGTGTCACATATCACATTACTCAGCGCAGTCTCCCATATACAGACTCAGGAGCACACAGATATACAGGTGTCACATATCACATTACTTAGCGCAGTCTCCCATATACAGACTCAGGAGCGCACAGATATACCGGTGTCACATATCACATTACTCAGCGCAGTCTCCCATATACAGACTCAGGAGCGCACAGATATACAGGTGTCACATTTCACATTACTCAGCGCAGTCTCCCATATACAGACTCAGGAACGCACAGATATACAGGTGTCACATTTCACATTACTCAGCACAGTCTCCCATATACAGACTCAGGAGCACACAGATATACAGGTGTCACATATCACATTACTCAGCGCAGTCTCCCATATACAGACTCAGGAGCACACAGATATACAGGTGTCACATTTCACATTACTCAGCGCAGTCTCCCATATACAGACTCAGGAGCACACAGATATACAGGTGTCACATTTCACATTACTCAGCGCAGTCTCCCATATACAGACTCAGGAGCACACAGATATGCAGGTGTCACATTACTCAGCGCAGTCTCCTATATACAGACTCAGGAGCACACAGATATACAGGTGTCACATATCACATTACTCAGCGCAGTCTCCCATATACAGACTCAGGAGCACACAGGTATACAGGTGTCACATATCACATTACTCAGCGCAGTCTCCCATATACAGACTCAGGAGCACACAGACATACAGGTGCCACATATCACATTACTCAGCGCAGTCACCCATATTCAGACTCAGGAGCACACAGATATACAGGTGTTAGGGGCTGAGAGACCCAGTAGATGGGTTTGGGTATGAGAGATGCAGGGGCTGGGTTTGGGGCTGAGAGACGCAGGGGCTGGGTTTGGGGCTGAGAGACCCAGTAGATGGGTTTGTGGCTGAGAGACGCTGGGGCTGGGTTTGGGGCTGACAGACCCAGGGGCTGAGGTTAGGGACGCAGTAGATGGGTTTGGGGATGAGTGACACAGGAACTGGGTTTGGGGCTGAGAGACCCAGTAGATGGGTTTGGGTATGAGAGACGCAGGGGCTGGGTTTGGGGCTGAGAGACCCAGTACATGGGTTTGTGGCTGAGAGACCCAGTAGATGGGTTTGGGCATGAGAGATGCAGGGGCTGGGTTTGGGGCTGAGAGACCCAGTACATGGGTTTGTGGCTGAGAGACGCAGGGGCTGGGTTTGGGCCTGAGAGACCCAGTAGATGGGTATGTGGCTGAGAGACGCAGGGGCTGGGTTTGGAGCTGAGAGACCCAGTAGATGGGTTTGGGTATGAGAGATGCAGGGGCTGGGTTTGGGGCTGAGAGACGCAGGGGCTGGGTTTGGGGCTGAGAGACCCAGTAGATGGGTTTGTGGCTGAGAGACGCTGGGGCTGGGTTTGGGGCTGACAGACCCAGGGGCTGAGGTTAGGGACGCAGTAGATGGGTTTGGGGATGAGTGACACAGGAACTGGGTTTGGGGCTGAGAGACCCAGTAGATGGGTTTGGGTATGAGAGACGCAGGGGCTGGGTTTGGGGCTGAGAGACCCAGTACATGGGTTTGTGGCTGAGAGACCCAGTAGATGGGTTTGGGCATGAGAGATGCAGAGGCTGGGTTTGGGGCTGAGAGACCCAGTACATGGGTTTGTGGCTGAGATACGCAGGGGCTGGGTTTGGGCCTGAGAGACCCAGTAGATGGGTTTGTGGCTGAGAGACGCAGGGGCTGGGTTTGGAGCTGAGAGACCCAGTAGATGGGTTTGGGTATGAGAGATGCAGGGGCTGGGTTTGGGGCTGAGAGACCCAGTAGATGGGTTTGTGGCTGAGAGATGCAGTAGATGGGTTTGGGCTGAGAGACCCAGTAGATGGGTTTGGGGCTGAGAGACATGGGCTGGGTTTGGGGCTGAGAGATGCAGTAGATGGGTTTGGGGCTGAGAGACCCAGAGGCTGAGGTTGTGGCTAAGAGATGCAGGGGCTGAGGTTGTGACTGAGAGACGCATGGACTGGGTTTGGGACTGAGAGTGGATGGGTTAGGGACTGAGACGCCGTGGATGGGTTAGGGACTGAGATGCAGTGGATGGGTTTGGGGCTTGTAGATGCGGGGACGATGGCACGATTACGACATTGTAATCATACCGTCGTCTCCCTAGGGGTGAAGTGCATACACTGAATGTTCAGACGTTCTCTGTATGCACATCAATTATCCCCGATGATAGATGTCGGAAACAACCAGCGGACGCGCACCTCGCTGGTCGTTTTAGACATTTAAGTGCCCGATTTGCAGCCGATAACTGAGCTATTGCACGATTACGATGTCGTAATCGTGCAATTGCTCAGTATTATCGGCAAGTGGATGGGCACCTTTATTTACCCATCTGAACTGCACAAGTGTAATGGTGGTACTTCATGTGGAAGTGGCTATTTCAATGTATTTTATGTAAATTATACTTTTTTAATGTATTCAATTTACATCCGGCTTTTCCAATGTATTTTATGTGGACATAATGAAATTATATATATATAGGCGCCACATTTTCAACATTTTGGGGTTACATCCCCTTCATCAGCATACACACACGGGGGGAGGGGGAGGACCCCAAAGCATATTCTTGCACCTGGACCCACCACTCTCTAGTTCCGCCACTGGCCCCACACATAATTTTTCCCTTCATTACTGCCTGCGCTGCTGCATGATCCGGACGGCACAGCAGGCAGGTACCGGCAGGGTCCGTATGGCAGGTCTGTAAGGTAATGTAGCTTTATTGCACTGGTGGCGGTCAGTGCAATAAAGTTTTTTTATTTAACCCGGTGCAGCGCGTGACGTCAAAACGTTAGCCAGCGCAGCACTCGCGCTACCACCAGCAGACAGATAGGAGCTGTGTCGGCATGGTAAGTGTTAGTGCTACACTGACAGGGGGCTACCCACCGGAGGGACAGCCACAGGGGGATGGCCACTGGAGGGACACTCATAGGGGGCTCCCCACTGGAGGGACACTTGCAGGGGGCTGGCCATCGGAGGGACACTCGCAGGGGGCGATATTTATCACAAATCAAATTTTTTATGCAGTTCTGATGGAGCCCCAGGCTTCAACATAAGCCTGGGGTGCTTGGGAGATGGGTGACCCCTTTACTAGTGGGGGCCCCACCTCCCATGAGATCCCCAAATTGTGACGACTATCTTTGGGCATAAATACTTTGGCTGGGGAGTCCCGATGAAAGAGTCCCCTGTCTGTGGCATTGCACCCCGGCTAGATTTGAGTCCAGTGCTGGTATTAAAAATAGGGGGAACCCCATGCATTTTTTTTCCCTATTTCTAAAACCAGGGCTGGCTCTGGGAGCCCAGTGCTGGTTCCTAAAATATGGGGGAACCCTAAACATTTCCCCCCCATATTTTTAGAAGCAGGACTGTCTCAGGAGCCCGGGGGGCATAATGTGTAAGGGGCACTACTATGTGACATAATCTGTAAGGGGCACTACTGTGTGGCATAATGTGTAAGGGGACTACTGTGTGGCATAATATGTGAGGGGCATTACTGCTTGGTATAATGTATAAGAGGAATTACTGTATGGTATAATATTCAAGAGGTATTACTGTGTTGCATGTGTAAGGGGCATTACTGTGTGGCATAATATGTAAAGAGCATTACTGTGTAAGTGGAATACTGTGACATAATATGTGAGGGGCAATTACTGTATGGTATAATGTGTAAGGGGCATTACTGTGTGGTGTAATGTGTAAGGGGCTTTACTGTGTGGCATAATGTGTATAAGGGACTTTACTATGTGGCGTAACATGAATACGGGACACTACTGTGTGGCACAATGTGAAAAAGGGACACTGCTGTTTGGTGCAATGTGAATAAGGGACACTACTGTGTGGCATAATGTGAATAAGGGACACCGCTGTGTGACGCAATGTGAATAAGGGGCACTACTGTGCAGTGTAATGTGCATAAGGTTGAACTACTGTGTGTCGTAATTTGAATTGGTACTATTGCGTGGCCCCGCTCCTTCCACGTGAGACCACGCCCTTTTTTGGGTGCATGTCAAAAGCACACTGTCCCTTCTTAAAATATGGTTCTGGAGCGACTCTTCTGTATTTATCACCCTCTCCTCACACCTGGATGCACCTGGTTAAAGTGGCGTCTCCTCGGCAGAAGAGGGGAGACATAAATGCGGGCCACTGTGCGTAAGTCCACTTTGAGTTTTTGTGCTCCACTACAGAATAAAACAAACAAAATGTTTTAATAAACCTTTAGCTGATAATATTGTGTATAAAGAAACGTGATAAATGATTTAGAAGTGTGATCCTTTGAGATGCATGGAACATACTGTATAGCTGGAGGTAGGCACTGAAACTGACTCTCCCTGCCTTTGGCTGAAAAACAATCAACATAATTACTAGTTCTCTGCTTTTAAAATTAGAGTGAGTACTCACTGGCCAGGAATGCTACATTGGGTCTGTGCCTCACCGGTGGGAGTGGCACGGAATTCGGAAGGGACCAGGCAGAGAGGGGCAGAATCCGTGTGACACATCGTCACAGCAGGCTATAAACAGCCGAGAGTTGTGTCAGCCTTTACTGAAAAAAAGAAAATGTAATTTCAAAAAGTTAAAAAAGTTCAATGGTTCTGGAGCGATTCCACATCTGTGAACCTGGGAGCTCATTCAGACCCACTTGCTAGATGCGGCCGCTCGCTCCCAGCGTATGCAAATTCAGCTAAGTGACGGCATGGCAGGCGATCACACGGCAAGGCATAAGCACACCCACTATGTCTTGGCGTGCGATCGCTTTGTGTATGTAGACGCCCACAAGCCATTCATAAGACTCCCACTAGCGCACGTCATCTCCTGGAAGTGCTTGTTACCATTGGTACATCGAGCACCATCGGATGCGATCGCAGCGCTTAAGGTTGCCTTTACCCTTCCGCAAGCACAGCGATCACGTCAGTGTGAAATACAACCAGGTGACGTGTACTATGACGCTGCCTTTTAATCGCAGCTCCACTCCCCCGTTTCCAGTGGTCAGCCCCTGTCACCACCCACAAACGGCCTCTCCTGTCAATCACTTTGCTGGGCCGTCTATATGTAGCAAGCAAACGCATCCAGGTCACTCGCATTGTTTTGCATACACATGCGCAGTTAGCAACTATCGGCCAGCTACGAGCGTTCACTTCATAGCGAACCGGTCTAAATAAGCCCCCTGGTCTGTATAATTTGAGACCAAGGGGTAAATTTACTAAGAATCGAGTTTGGTCAAGTTTTTTTTTTTGTAATTCACTTTGACTCGCTGAAACTCGGATGAGTTTCCCGTTTTTTTCAACTCGCAAATTTACTAAGAAGTGAGTTTAGCTGAAAGAAGAGATGTGCGCTGACCCTCGTGTTTTGGGTCTGGATCTCCCCTGGTTTTGGATCTGAATCTGGTTTTGGTGTTTTGGTTTTGGATCTGGATATTTTTCTTAAAAAATAAAAAAAAACAGCTAAAATCACATTAAATGTGCCTTTTTTTGTTCCTTCAGTATTAATAACCTCAATAACATTTATTTCCACTCGTCTCCAGACAATTTTGGTTACCTCACAGCTCACAATATTGATTTTTTTCATCTAGTTAAAGGGCCAAAAGGTTGCATCCAGCTTGCTGGCTCAAAACTGATTGATATAATTATTAATAGAGTTGAGGACTGTGCAAAGATGATGGTTGGGATACCCTTGAGGATTGAAGGCATGGGCCTTCACAGTGGACAAGGAAATTGATGGCCTTCCATTATCATGATGACTGCTGGCGGCAGCTACAACATATGGTTCTTGGCCTTGCTCTCCTGTCATGTGACAGCCCTCCATATTTTCTGCGGTCTTGAAGCAGTGTCACAAGCACCAATAGTGTAGCCAAGGTGTGGTTACAAAATTCACACACGTGCAGTCGTGTGCACACAGAAAAAAAATATACAAAAGACACTATTTTTGGTGAGGGGGGTTTTCGGGTCCAGATCTTGGGCCCAGAGCACAGATTGATGACGACTGGAGTTGGGCAGCACTAGCTTGCAACTTACATTGCTGGCTGGATCTTGTGTGGTACTGCGGTTAAGCCTAACACACACACAGAAATATATAAAAGACACTTTGATTTTTTTTCTTGACTATATATTTTTTTTTATGGAGTCCAGAACTTGGGCCCAGATGGACACAGCACCAGCCCAGATGTATCTGCAGTTCTGCACCAGCCCAGATGGACACAGCAGACATGTAAACACCAGCCCAGGACACAGCAGACAGCACAGTTGGATAAGCAACAGCCCAGATGGACACAGCAGTCACCAGCCCAGGACACAGCAGACAGCACCAGCACCTCTCCCAGCCCTAAACTACCCACCCTCCCTGTTCATTCTCCACAGCCGGAGTGAAATGGCGTCCGTCGCGTGGTCCCTTCTATACTACATTGATTATAGAGACAAAAGCTCGCGAACCGCGAGATTTCGTCTCTATGGTTTTGCCTTGGTTTCGAGAACCGAGTAAGGTGGGAACCTCCGAGCCTGCTTGGATCTGACTTGGTTCTGCTAAATTCGGATCTCTGTAAACCGAACCCGCTCATCTCTAGCTGAAAGTCAGTTTTCCGATGGTGAAGCAGAGCGAATTTTTTTTCCCCAAATTGCGAGTTTAGATGAGATTACTTTCCCGAGATTGCAGTGTTTTCTCTCTGCAATCAACAGAGAAAAACAAAACAGACAGGTGCGCTTCTAAAAGTATATAAAGAACATGTATAAACAATAAATAAATATCATTTCATTATAATAAAATGACCAGAGTAAATACTCCCGGGAGTGTAATAAACGTGTTAGATTAAATATATATTTGTTTACACACCAGACATATCGGTAAAATAAATAAGATATTGCACCAAACAAAATAATGAAAAAATGTTTTGAAGTACACAGTTAATGATTGTACAATTTCAATCTCTGGAAATAAGTAAGTGTCGCCAAATAGTATCATCTGATACACCGATTCAAGTAGCAGCTTACGAATAAAGGGGCCTATCCACTATGCGACATGAAAGTCTGAACGTCTAGCGTGCAGTCCTTCAGATCGCCGAGGTGCGGTGCCCGCACTGAACGGCATGTTCAGTAGACAGTCGGGGACGGCAAGGACCCAGCATGCACGCGCATCGCTGGTCCCTGCCGGCTAACCATTACCCGACTTTGTGAACAATGTGACCAAAACCTCCTGGTGTAATGGATAGGCCCCTTAAGTGTCCAAATAGTATCATCTGATACACCAATAGTTGCAGCTTACAAATAAAGGTGCCTATCCATTAGCAGACATAGCAATGACAGCATGATTACGCCATTGTAATCGTGCTGTGGTTTCTCTGTGATGTGCTTACACTGAACGTTCAGTCGCTCAGTGTAGGGACATCCATCATCCCTGTACATGCTGAACCTGACGTGATCGTCAGGTTGACCAGCATGTACGGGCGATGATAGATGTCGGAAACGACCAGCGGGCATGCGCATCGCTGGTCATTTCCGGCCTAAACCTGCCCGATGCATGCGCAATTTACAAGCGATTGCACGGTAACGACGTTGTTATCGTGCAATCGCCTGCAAATATCACTAAATGGATACCCCCCTTAAGAGTCAATACTGAGGGCCTGATTCAGAGCCGGACGCTCTGACCAGAGCGCTCGCTCTGAATCAGGGCCCTCCTACCTAAAAATGGAGCGGCCTCCTGGCCGCTCGTATAGCTGTGGGTGACCACCCACAGCTTATGAGAGCGGCCAAAAAGATGGTCACGATGGTCAAGACCATCGGGCTTGCGACGAGACCCTGCGGTAGGGTCTCGCTGCCGCAAGCCCAGGAGTGCTTTTGGCTCTATCAGAGCCAAAATCACTCCCACTGACATCACTAATGATGTCAGTGGGGCCGGCCCCAGATGATAGGCGTTCCCATGGGAACGCCTCCGTCTGGGCAGCAACGCCCCCGGCACGCCCACCAAAGGGGGCATGCTGTCTCTCACCATCGACAGCGTGCTGTCACTCACCATCAACAGCACGCCCCCTTTGGTGCGGGTCTCGCGCATGCGCACGATAGAGCTCCCTCCGTCGTGCGCATGCGCACTAGGGCTCCATCAACCCGCTTGCGAGCGTTCAGCGCTCGCGAGCGGGTCTGAATCAGGCCCTGAGTCTTTATAAACCGTGGAGGCTCTAAGTGTTCTTCCTAAGCCTCTATACATGGTAAACCAATGGTTGAAATAAAATGTATATAAAGCGTGGAGACTCTCAATAACGTACTTGTCAGTCTCTACACGATTAATGATGCTCCAGGTGATGATTTGCTATGTGCTAGCATTGATGTGTATAGTTACTGTCAGGGAACTTTTTTATGTAACCGGAGCAGAGGGTGTCCTGCAGCGTTTAGCTCACCGGGACCAATCACGCAGACGTCTGCTTTCAACCCCCATCGGGGTTCCTGTGCGGTGTTAACACCTCCAGGTGCCTCTGTAAAATGTATATGAAGTTGTGTACAGCTGTCAGCAAAGACAAATTGATCCAAGAGCTGATTGTAAAATCTGTAGATCAAGATTTGCTGCAAAACGTGGGTCCCAGCCAATGAGCATCCACTACATGTAAAGCGGCCACTGATTGGCTCGTGCCCCCATGAGAAATTACAGCTGACTTCGGTCATCTGTCATTTTGCGAGGTGTAAGTATATACAACAGCATATACTTACATCTGTCCGGTCAGGTTCGGGAAACTCGTTTATTTGTTTTACCAAGATCCTGGATGCTACGGAGAGCAGCGCCAGGATCTAGGAGAGTATAGATTCTTTTTTGCAGGGCCAGGCACACGGATTCTACTTGAGAATGGGACAGACACATCTGCAGCAGGTAAGTATGTGTGAATGGGTAGGTGTATGAAATTAAGTTTTACTAGGCACGGTGTGTGTGTTTGTCTTTATTTAGCTATTTATTTTACAGTGGGGGTACGGGTGCCGGCCGTCTGCTGGCATTTGTAGTTCCACAAGTGCCAAAGGGCAGGCATGCTGGCACCTGTAGTCCCACTGTAAAATACAATAGATTCCTTATATTTGTCACTTTATTAACCCTGTACCCAATGCTCCAGAGGTGCGGGAAGAGCCCCGGGCTTCAGACCAAGCCTGTTTTTTTGGGGGGGGGACCCCTTCTTTAGGGGGTCCCCATCTCCCCTGAGATCCCCGGCTTGGCCTGACTGGCTTGGGCTGATAATGCTTTGGCCACGGAGCCCCGTTGAAAGGGTCTCCCGGCTGTGGCATTATAGCCCGGCCGTTTTGGGTCCGGTGCTGGTTTTAATTATAGGGGGACCCCTACGTACCCCCCCCTATAATTAAAACCAGGACTGGCCCTGCTGGTTCCTAACTTACGGTGGAACCCTACTCATTTTGTTCCCCGTAATTTTAGGAACCAGGACTGACTGGCAAATCTGGGGCTGGTTAGGCTTTTGGAGGGGGGTCCTACATAAATTTTTTTTCTAAAAATAAAACACTTTATATAAGGTATTCAGGCAGCAACATACACAAATCACACTGATCTGTGTATGTTTCTGCCAAACTCGCAGCTCAGGAGGTGGTCTATTTGAAACATCAATTTATCAGTGAGCTTACTACAAACTCACCCCAGATTGCAAACTCGATTCTTTGTAAATTTGCGAGTTGCAACTTTTCCATGTACAGTACTTCCTAGTTTAGCTGATGATGAGTTTAGTCGAGTTTGCAAACTCACAAGAGTTTTAACAGTGAGAAGAGAAAACTCACTTCCAAACTCTCACCTGTTTGGTCTTAGTAAATTTGCGAGTTTGAAAACAGGCTAAACTCACATGATTTTGAAAACTCACCCAAAATTATTTCTTAGTAAATTTACCCAATAGAACGATTATTACATTTCATGAGGCTTATTAAAAATAAGAGAGGATTGAATGATCAATATGTCCCAGTCAAACATAGTTACTATACTATTTCTCTGAGATTTTAAATATTTCCAAAAGCAGCTATTAGTCCCACAGTATGATGTGTGACTATAAATGATACTGACAGCCCATCAGTTAATTATATTAAACATGATCAATATTATTATATGCAGACTACAATACAGTGATGAAACCGTAAAGCCTCAGGACGTAATAGGGGTTGTTTATTGGGAAACTGTTTGAAAGTATTCCATAGGGAACATATAGCGGTCAACAGTCCCGATTTTCACAGCGCAGTTTTGGGGCGACCAAATGAGGTGTGTTCTCATCTGGAATGGGCTTGGTATAGATGGATCTGGGTGTTATTTATGCAGGTCTGAGCAAGGGTCCAAATGTGGCATAAGACTTTGGGGTATATTTACTAAGGTGCGGGTTTTTAGAAGTGGTTTTGTTGCCCATAGCAACCAATCAGATTCTACTTGACATTTATCTAGCACCTTCTAGAAGGTAATAGCTAGAATCTGATTGGTTGCTATGGGCAACAAAACCACTTCTAAAAACCTGCACCTTAGTAATTATACCGCTATGCATGTGTCGGGGGTATTGCTGGGGAGGGATCCTACCTCTACCCGGAAAGTTTGCGACGTGTAGCCCATAGGATACAATACAGTGATGTCCTCACTCGTCTTTGCTGCAGTCACGCCAAACAGCCTCTCCCGGCGCGCCTGGTCCATGGTCATGTATTGCGTCTTTTTTTGGCAAAAATGTGTCTAAAGGTGCGTACACACGGGTCGATTTTGTGAACGATTTGTCGTTAACGACGTCGTTATCGACAAATCGTTAAAAAAATCGTTCTACATTTTCCCCAAAACTATGAACGAACACTACAAATGCGTGCTCCCGTTTGCCGTTTGTAGTTTTCGTTCATCGCCGGAACTGGCCGTACAACCTGATGGTTTTGTCAGGTTGAACATGTTCGGGGATGAGGGAGGGGGCCCGGCACTGAACAAAATCGATCTTGATTTTGTTCAGTTTGTGCTCAGTGTCGTTAACGGCACTGAGCACACCCCTGCCGGGGACACACGGGACGATGTTCGTTCAGGGCGCACATCGTCCCGTGTGTACGCACCCTAAGTCGCAATATAATGCGACTAGGTTGCACCTCCCCCCACTCCACCGTACATGCATCCAAGTGATGTTTATTATCCCAAAAAGTTTTTTTATTGTTAATTATGACCCTTTGGGCCTGATTCAGAGCCGTTCGCTATTTGCAGTCGTTCGTTCAAAAACAAGGGGTGGCTATTCAAATGATCCGTTCGCAAATTGCAGTCTGTTCACACCTCTAAGTCTGAACGAGCGAGCAAAACATATGCTCGTTTATTTGTTAAAAACGCCCCCTGGCCGCTCGCACCATACGTCATGTCCGCTATTTATTAGATTAATCGAGTACATCGACCAGCGTATGAACTGCTCGCTATTCTTGTGGTTGGTTTTTGCTACCACAATCTTGCGAGCAGTTCTGGCTATAAAATAACCCAGTGACGTGGTCAATGACGCTGCAGTATTAATTATGCACACCCATAAAACGCCCGTTTTGACCTTTAAGCACGCCTACGTTCGGATCTCCACTCCCCATTTTCAAGCACCTTCCCCTGTTACCACCCACATATGCCTCATTCTGTCACTCAAAATAGCAGGCATTCGCTATATTGCGAGCACATGAATTTCGGCCGCACTGACTGGTTCGCGCATGCGTATAACGATCCGTACGCATGCGCAGATGTGCGAACATCGCTCGGAACGAGCGTACTGCCGCTAGCGAGTGGCTCTGAATGAGGGCCTGTGTCTTAGTGGTGACACCAATTCCTAGTGCTTTGATTCTCATGAACAGTGGTTCAGTCCACAAAATTGGAAACTGGAGATTACTGGTGATTTACTTCTTGTGGTTGCCGACAATGAACAATGAAACGTACAACTTTTTGTGAGACAGAGGCCTTGTTGGGAATGATTCTCTAGATGAATAGAGATTTGTACTTGAATATTTTACGCGTGGAGGCGGAAACCATGTATACTCGAAGGAACGGATCCATCCTGTAGGAGCATCATGGGAACATTGTGGGCGTGTAGGATCACTTCCGTGCTTGTTTATGGTGTGCAGACGGAGGCGGGGCGCCTGTTTCAGACGGAGCTTTTGCACCCAGCATGGAGTAGGCTTAAATCCAGATCCTAATAGCGATGGCTGCAGATGGAAAATCGAATGGGCTGCCGAGACGCCCGCATGAAGACGGGCGGATATTCTGCATAGGCGGGGGGACCACGACACGCTCGCTCGCCTGTCTAGCCAACCTCCTGTCACCTTCCAGGAACGACCACCGAAATTGCATGGATCTGCGTGCAGTTTCAGTCTGCGCCTTTGTGCGGTAGTCATCAGGATGCGTGCGCACCGTGACTTGGATGGATGCGCAGATTGAAAACATCGGCCGCTTTACATTACATGCACCTCTTAATCAGGCTTTTAATAATACTTTTTAAATTTTTTTTATTTAATAGTGCTCCAGTGTACTTTTCCAAAAGAGTATCTTGGAGAACCAAGAACAGGAAGTAATAGATTTGCAGATGAACAATATAGAAAAAAGGGTAATGCTACCCTGACTGGTTAAAAAGGAGAAAACTGTTTGAACACCACAAAGCTTTAGTTATTGGATTTACTGGTCAAAAAGTAAAAATGTTTATTGCTGTATTGGAATTGACCTAACTGTCTTATCACAGCTGTACCACCCAGCTCATTTCTGTCTGCTAATAGCCAGAGATTGTTCTGCAAGGGGAACGTGTCCAGCCCTAGGCATGATCCTGGGTGTTCTCATGGCTTAAATGCCATTTCTTGTAGAGTTAAAGATCTAGATGGATACAATTAGAGAGTGATAAGGTAATCAGTTACCCACTGACAATTCTGTTGTTGTTTCGCCAAAACTTGCCTGCAGGAAATACAGAATGTGTCCAGACATTTTTAAATAAGCTCATGGAGCATAATGAAAGCTTCGGGACTTAACTTGTAAGACAAATATCAGCCCTTCCGGCATGTTTAAGATGCCTTGGATCAGGAATATGCTTTTCAGAGATCAAAACCCAAAGATATACAGAGAAATCCTTGCCCTGGTCACTGGAAACGAGACAAGGCGAAGCATGAGGGACAAAAGGTTATGGTGCTCATCAGAATGACATGATTTACAGTTGTGGGCTGCTCGACATTGTATCATATGGAAAAAAAAATACATAACAGCCCATTTTATTAGGTGTCGCAGCAAAATTCTAGCACGGGTTGGGTACGGGATGCTGGCCCTCGGGATCCCGGAGGTCAGAATCACGATGCCGGCATCCCGTAAAGGTTACAATCTCGACTTGGAGCGGTTAGTATCCTAACCTAAGCCTAACCTCTCCACCTAGTGCCTAAACCTAACCTCCCCCAACTTGGTGCCTAAACCTAACCCTCTCCCTAGTGCCTAACACTCCCCCTATGCCCACTACTTACCTTCAAGATGCCGGTTCCGGAATTTTGACATTCAGGGCCGTAACTAGGGTATTGCAACCAGTGCCATGGCACAGGGCACCGCAGGGCAGGGGGCGCTGTTTGGATCTGTCAATTTTCCTGTTTATCAGTCTCACTTGTAGCTTCCTCTTCTTTCATCCCCAGCATCTCCTGGCCTCCCCTATCTCTTCCCTGGCCCTTCCCATGAGGCCATGGCCCTCTCTCAGGTGCACTATATTATGTCCCTATTTATCCCCAGCATCTTCTGGCCTCCCCTATCTCTTCCCTGGCCCTTCCCCATGAGGCCATGGCCCTCTCTCAGGTGCACTATATTGTGTCCCTATTTATCCCCAGCATCTCCTGTCCTCCCCTATCTCTTCCCTGGCCCTTCCCCATGAGGACATGGCCCTCTCTCAGGTGCACTATATTATGTCCCTGTTTATCCCCAGCATCTCCTGGCCTCCCCTATCTCTTCCCTGGACCTTCCCCATGAGCCCATGGCCCTCTCTCAGGTGCACTATATTATGGCCCTATTTATCCCCAGCATCTCCTGTCCTCCCCTATCTCTTCCCTGGCCCTTCCCCATGAGGACATGGCCCTCTGTCAGGTGCACTATATTATGTCCCTGTTTATCCCCAGCATCTCCTGGCCTCCCCTATCTCTTCCCTGGCCCTTCCCCATGAGGCCATGGCCCTCTCTCAGGTGCACTATATTATGGCCCTATTTATCCCCAGCATCTCCTGGCCTCCCCTATCTCTTCACTGGCCCTTCCCCATGAGCCCATGGCCCTCTCTCAGGTGCACTATATTATGGCCCTATTTATCCCCAGCATCTCCTGGCCTCCCCTATCTCTTCCCTGGCCCTTCCCCATGAGGCCATGGCCCTCTCTCAGGTGCACTATATTATGTCCCTATTTATCCCCAGCATCTCCTGGCCTCCCCTATCTCTTCCCTGGCCCTTCCCTATGAGGTCATGGCCCTCTCTCAGGTGCACTATACTATGTCCCTATTTATCCCCAGCATCTCCTGGCCTCCCCTATCTCTTCCCTGGCCCTTCCCCATGAGGCCATGGCCCTCTCTTATGTCCCTATTTAAAAATGTGTGTGAGGGGGGGGGCGCCAATGCTCTCTCTGGCACAGGGCACCAAAATGTCTAGTTACGGCTCTGCTGACAAGTGTCGGGATTCCGGTGCCGGTATTCTAACCGCCGACACGTATCTCACCTAGAACACATGCAGAATTGTAGCTGTTCTTTCTGGTATCAGTACTTAATATTTGGTGTACATGTGCTCACCGTGAAACAAATAAGTATAATTGTTCTCTCCCGTACAGAATTTATGTGATGGGATATTGCAGGTCACCTTATTATTGTGATAGGTAAATGCAGTGCTCGGGGTGATCACTGGAAAATTATTGCGTCTTACTGTACAAGCGAACAACGAATAAGAACAGAGGGAACATCACAGAGGAACATTTGATGGTGTGACAGTTGCATTAGGGGCTATAGTTAATTATCTGGTTCTAGTCTCAATCATTAAAATGTCCTATTGCTGCAATATGAAATTAAGATTTGCCGTAATGTATTAGAAACCACCCTCAGGTACAGGGGCTCTAAAAGGAACCCATCCCAGAGGTGTGTAAGAAGGGATGAAAAATATTATTTGATAAATAGGCTCTTAAGTATGATAAATAGGCCCTTAAGTATCACCAAGATGTAACATGGAGGTATCGCAACAGATTTCTCCCATATCTGCTCAGGTCCTTCCATTTCTGACATCAGCCGCAGCCCCCATACGTTTTTACGGGGGCTGCTATACTGTTGTATTTACCAAAGCTCCAGAATGCAAAGCATCCCAGAGCTAGACCCAGTGGCTGATCTAGACTTTACTTTTAGGGGGGCGGTTTAAGAATAATGCTGACCCACACGTGCACCAAACTCCACCGGACTCCCCACAGTAATAATATGCTCCACAAGCAGGCTCTCCCCACCCAAAAGTGAACAAGACCCTCCCGAACACCCCCACAATAATAATATGCTCCACAAGCAGTATCCTGCAGCCCACATGTGCATCAGACCACCCCTTGGAACCCCCCCCCCCCCACATTAATAATTTGCTTTAGTAGGAGGCTGCCCCAGCCCACATGTGCACCAGACCCCCTACAATAATAATATGCTCTACCAGCAGACTCTGCCCTCCCAAAAGTGCACAAGACCCTCCCGGACCCCACCACAATAATAATATGCTTCACAAGAAGGCTCCTCCAGCCCCACATGTACAGACCACCCCACCCAAATTATATTCTACACATTAGTCCTTTAGATATCTAGTGTGCAGGTCAATACGCTGCAGTTAGAGTATCATTTAAATTACATTGTACACTTTTATGACATATGTGTCTTTTAATGAAATTAAATGTTATTTTATTTTGTCTTTAATAAATAAATAACCTTTTTCTGATACTAACCTAGCCTAAATTGAACTGTCAATTGTATTCACCCCAATTCACTAGCTGCTTATATATATAATATATATATATAGGTTTTCTTCCTTACAGTGGGACTGACTATCCCATTCAGCTGTGTTGAACCAGGGTGTGTTATTTAACTCACAGCGCCTGGGTCCATTTTCTTTATTCAAACCTTGACAGTATATCATTATATAATATATCTCAGGCAGTGTGTCCCACATGCCCTCCCCCACCCCCATGAATCTGGTGATTACTGACACTGTATTTGAAAGTAACACTGCTCCCCATCCCCCTCCCACCATGAGTGCAGGCTGATCGTGTGAGATACAAGATTAAGGGGTCTATGTACTAAGCAGTGTTAGGAGACAGAGTGAAAAGTGATAAGAAAGTGATAAGGTGCCAGCCAATCAGCTCTCAACTGTCATCTCACAGGCTGTGTTTGAAAAATGACAGTTGGGAGCTGATTGGCTGGCACCTTATCACTTCCTTATCACTTTTCACTCTGTCTCCTAACACTGCTTAGTAACTAAACCCCCTAGTCAATAAAGGCACTGGCAGGAACAGCACCCACCTTGTCCGCAGCAAGCACGCACCTCAACACCACCTACTCGGAAGCAGCTAGATCCACTTTCGTAGATTGACCCACCTCCTCTGTGCGCGACACGGCTCCTCTCTCTCTGCAGTGCGAGTGTCGTCATACACGTGTGTGTCATGACGTCACATCCACAACACACTGCAGGACAAGAGACACAGGCTCCCGGCAGCTCCGCTGATACACCATAAGGGCAGCGTCAGGAAGGGGGGCGGAGCAGAGGACATAGGTCCTGCGGACAGAGACAGCCGGAAGATGGGCCGGTCCGGCCCTGCTATCTACCGTACTACTAGCCGGTAACTCAGCAAGCCCGCCGCCCAGCACCAGCGCAATGTGCATGTGAAAAATTCTCTCTGCAGGGAGTCTGTCATATGCACATCGCGCTTGTGCTGCGCTGCCTGGCTAAGCCCAGTGTCTGTGTCATTGTAAATAAGTTGGGGCTTTTGTAAATCGGGCCTGTGTGTATGGGGGGCGATCGCCCTGATCGCCCCCCACTGGATCCCCCACTGCCTAGACTCCGGCCGCTAACACCATCTCCAGATGGTCATAGCCTGTAGAAGCCTAAGCACTACTCTGTGCAGATTATTTCAGGAGAGGCCATTGGTGCATGCTCTGTACAGCAGCTGAGGGGGCAAAGCAGGAAGTGATTTCGCAATGCGATCACATTACTTCTAAGTTACTGATCGCCTGAACTAGGGGCCTGATTCAAAGCCGCTCGTAAGCGGCCGCTTGTTCGCTCTGAGCGATGTTCGCACAACTGCGCATGCGTATGGGTTGTAATACGCATGCGCGAACCAGTCATTGCGGTCGGAAAATGTGTGCTCGCAAAATAGCGAATGCCTGCTATTTTGAGTGACAGAATGAGGCGTTTGTGGGTGGTAACAGGGGAAGGTGCTTGAAAACGGGGAGTGGAGATCCGATCGCAGGCGTGCCAAACGGTAAAAACGGGCGTTTTAAGGGTGTGCATAATTAACAAAGCAGCGTCATCGACCACGTCACTTGGTTGTCTTTTAGCCAGAACTGCTCGCATGATTGCGGTAGGAAAATGCTACCACGAGCACTGCGAGCAGTTCATACGCCTTTCGATGTACTCGATTAATCTAATAAATAGCGGAGATGACGTAGGATGCGTGCGGCCAGGGGGCGTTTTTTAAAAAATAGCGATAAAATGTTTCGTTCGCTCGTTCAGACATAGAGGCGTCAACAGACCGCAAAGAGCGAGCGCTCAATTTAAATAGCCGGCCCCTTTTTCTGAACGAGCAAGCGCAAATAGAGTCCGGCTCTGAATCAACCCTAGGCTCCTATGTCCTGTCCTGGCGACTCAGAAACGTTACATACTGCAGAATAAAGATTCCTTATTTCTGTGAATTGTGGCTAATAATAAATTCTTATTATCAGAGGCAGACCGAACATTATAATAAATATGACCCTTACCGGTCTATTAATCATCACTTAATTTCTACAAAAGCAGGTGATAAAGAAAATTTTAACCTGCGATAGTAGAAATTAAGTTATCGGTCCATTCATCAAGAAGGTAAAATAGGAGATATCACAGATATCACATCGCTGTCCCCATACACTAGAAAGTATCACAGATATCTCCTACTTATCTTTCTCTCCTGGAATGGCCGCTGTCCCCATACACTAGTATCACAGATATCTCCTACTTACCTTTCTCTCCCGGAATGGCCCGCTGTCCCCATGCACTAGTATCACAGATATCTCCTACTTACCTTTCTCTCCCCGAATGGCCCGCTGTCCCCATAGACTAGTATCACAGTGTCAAGGCCAGAGTTTCTCGGCATGGTAGTCACCGGGTATTACCTGTGAGGTCGTTGTGGCGGGGGGTCTCTGGCAGCAGTGCTGGTGTTTGGCGAGGGGCATTGGCTGCGCGTGGTTCTGTGCGGGCACATTGTCAGTAAGCCTGGTAAGGTCTGGTGGTGTTTCCGTTCCGTTGGCATGGGCGCCGCCATCTTCCCTGCGGCCATGTGATTCCAGTTGTCCAATCCTGGTAGGTCATGTGCTCATTTCAGCCAGTCACAGCGCGGTACTGAGTATTTAGGAAGGTCCAGAGCCTTCCTTCCTTTGCCAGTGCAACGTGTTTCTCAGCTGCGGCTGAGAGAGAGTACCTGTGCCTTACCTGCCTGCTTGTATATGCTCCTAGCCTGAAACTTGCCTGCTCCAACCTGCTGGACTTACCCTGCACCCTCCATATACCTTCTTACCTGCCTGAGTACCTGAACCTGCTGTTTCCCTGCAATTTGCTTCATCTCACTCCCAACTGGACTTCACTATCTCTGCCTGCATCAGTTACAGCTCACCATACTTGTATACTGGACTGTTCCTGCTTGTCACTATCTGGACATTTTCTTATTAACCCCCACTGCAGTTATCAAGTGCACTTTAGTGCTATACCTGGACTTTTTATTTTGCCATTCCCATGTCTTCTAAGTCACTTATTAAAAACTCCACTTTTTCATTTGTCTGCTTCTGTGTCTGCTCCTATCACCACCCCGGGTCCACAACAAATTCAGAACCTCACACAAACATATATCCTACTTACCTTCCTCTCCTGGAATGGGCCGATGTCCCCATACACTAGTATCACAGATACCTCCTCCTGCTTACACTCCTCTCCCGGAATGGCCCGCTGTCACCAAACACTAGTATCACAGATATCTCCTGCTTACCTTTCTCTCCTGGAATAGCCCACTGTCCCCATACACTAGTATCACAGCTATCTCCTGCTTACCTTCCTCTCCTGGAATGGCCCGCTGTCCCCATACACTAGTATCACATATATCTCCTACTTACCGTCCTCTGGAGGAATAGACTGCTGTCTCCATACACTAGTATCACAGATATCTCCTACTTACCTTGAATGGCCTGCTGTCCCCATACACTAGTATCACAGATATATCCTGCTTACCTTTCTCTCCCGGAATATCCCGCTGTCCCTATAGACTAGTATCACAGATATCCTCTACTTACCTTTCTCTCCCAGAATGGCCCACTGTCCCTATAGACTGGTATCACAGATATCTCCTGCTTACCTTCCTCTCCTGGAATGGGCCGATGTCCCCATACACTAGTATCACAGATACCCCCTGCTTACCTTTCTCTCCAGGAATGGCCCGCTGTCCCCATACACTAGTATCACAGATATCTCCTGCTTACCTTCCTCTCCCGGAATGGCCCGCTGTCCCCATACACTAGTATCACAGATATCTCCTGCTTACCTTTCTTTCCTGGAATGGCCCAATGTCCCCATACACTAGTATCACAGATATCTTCTACTTACCTTCTTCTAACGGATTGGCCCACTGTCCCCATACACTAGTGTCACAAATATCTCCTAACCATTCTCTCCCTGAATGGACCGCTGTCCCCATACACTAGTATCACAGATATCTCCTGCTTACCTTCCTCTCCCGTAATGGCACGCTGTCCCCATACACTAGTATCACAGATATCTGCTGCTTACCTTCCTCTCCCGGAATGGCCCGCTGTCCCCATACACTAGTATCACAGATGTCTCCTACTTACCTTTCTCTGGCGGAATACCCCGCTCTCTCCATACACTAGTATCACATATATCTCCTACTTACCTTCCTCTGGTGGAATGGCCCGCTGTCTCCATACACTAGTATCACAGATATCTCCTGCTTACCTTCCTCTGGCGGAATGGCCCGCTGTCTCCATACACTAGTATCACAGATATCTCCTGCTTACCTTCCTCTCACGGAATGGCTGCTGTCCCCATACACTAATATCACAGATATCTCCTGCTTACCTTCCTCTGGTGGAATGGCCCACTGTCCCCATACACTAATATCACAGATATCTCCTGCTTACCTTTCTCTGCCGGAATGGCCCCCTGTCCTCATACATTAGTATCACAGATATCTCTTGCTTACCTTTCTCTGTCGGAATAGCCCGCTCTCTCCATACACTAGTATCACAGATATCTCCTACTTACCTTTCTCTGGCAGAATATCCCGCTTTCTCCATACACTAGTATCACAGATATCTCCTGCTTACCTTCCTCTCCCGGAATGTCCCACTGTCCCCATAAACTAGTATGACAGATATCTCCTGCTTACCATTCTCTGGCGGAATAGCCCGCTGTCCCCATACACTAGTATCACAGATATCTCCTACTTACCGTCCTCTGGCGGAATAGACCGCTGTCTCCATACATTAGTATCACAGATATCTCCTACTTACCTTGGATGGCCCGCTGTCCCCATACACTAGTATCACCGATATCTCCTGCTTACCTTTCTCTACCGGAATGGCCCGCTGTCCCTATAGACTAGTATCGCAGATATCTCCTGCTTACTTTTCTCTCCCAGAATGGCCCGCTGTCCCTATAGACTAGTATCACAGATATCTCCTACTTACCTTTCTCTCCCGGAATGGCCCGCTGTCCCCATACACTAGTATCACAGATGTCTCCTACTTACCTTTCTCTGGCGGAATAGCCCGCTCTCTCCATACACTAGTATCACATATATCTCCTACTTACCTTCCTCTGGTGGAATGGCCCGCTGTTTCCATACACTAGTATCACAGATATCTCCTGCTTACCTTCCTCTGACGGAATAGCCCGCTGTCTCCATACTCTAGTATTACAGATATTTCCTGCTTACCTTTCTCTCCCGTAATGGCCCGCTGTACCCATACACTAGTATCAAGATATCTCCTGCTTACCTTCCTCTCCCGGAATGTCCCCCTGTGCCCATACACTAATATCACAGATATCTCCTGCTTACCTTCCTCTGCCGGAATGGCCCGCTGTCTCCATACACTAGTATTACAGATATATCCTGCTTACCTTCCTATCCCGGAATGGCCCGCTGTCCCTATACACTAGTGTCACAGATATCTCCTCCTTAACTTCCTCTGGCGGAATTGCCCGGTGTCCCCATACACTAGTATCACAGATATCTCCTGCTTACCTTTCTTTCCTGGAATGGCCCGATGTCCCCATACACTTGTATCACAGATATCGTCTACTTACCTTCTTCTAACGGATTGGCTCACTGTCCCCATACACTAGTGTCACAGATATCTTCTACTTACCTTCTTCTAACGGATTGGCCCACTGTCCCCATACACTAGTGTCACAAATATCTCCTTACCTTTCTCTCCAGGAATGGACCGCTATCCCCATACACTGTTATCACAGATATCTCCTGCTTACCTTCCGCTCCCAAAATGGCCAACTGTCCCCATACACTAGTATCACAGATATCTCTTGCTTACCTTTCTCTCCCATAATGGCCCACTCTCCCCATACACTAGTATCACAGATATCTCCTGCCTACCTTTCTCTCCCGGAATGGTCCACTGTTCCCATACACTAGTATCACAGATATCTCCTGCTTACCTTTCTCTGGCGGAATTGCCCGCTCTCTGCATACACTAGTTTCACATATATCTCCTACTTACCTTCCTCTGGTGGAATGGCCTGCTGTTTCCATACACTAGTATCACAGATATCTCCTGCTTACCTTCCTCTGGCGGAATAACCCGCTGTCTCCATACACTAGTATCACAGATATCTCCTGCTTTCCTTCCTCTCCCGGAACGGCCCCCTGTGCCCATACACTAATATCACAGATATCTCCTACTTACCTTCCTCTGGTGGAATGGCCCGCTGTCTCCATACACTAGTATTACAGATATCTCCTGCTTACCTTCCTCTCACGGAATGGCCCGCTGTCCCTATACACTAGTGTCACATATATCTCCTACTTACCTTCCTCTGGTGGAATGGCCTGCTGTTTCCATACACTAGTATCACAGATATCTCCTGCTTACGTTCCTCTGGCGGAATAACCCGCTGTCTCCATACACTAGTATCACAAATATCTCCTGCTTTCCTTCCTCTCCCGGAATGGCCCCCTGTGCCCATACACTAATATCACAGATATCTCCTACTTACTTTCCTCTGGCGGAATGGCCCGCTGTCTCCATACACTAGTATTACAGATATCTCCTGCTTACCTTCCTCTCACGGAATGGCCCGCTGTCCCTATATACTAGTGTCACAGATATCTCCTGCTTACCTTCCTCTGGCGGAATGGCCCGCTGTCCCCATACACTAGTATCACAGATATATCCTGCTTACCTTTCTCTCCCGGAATATCCCGCTGTCCCTATAGACTAGTATCACAGATATCCTCTACTTACCTTTCTCTCCCGGAATGGCCCGCTGTCCCTATAGACTGGTATCACAGATATCTCCTGCTTACCTTCCTCTCCCGGAATGGCCCGCTGTCCCCATACACTAGTATCACAGATATCTTCTGCTTACCTTTTTTTCATGGAATGGCCCGATGTCCCCATACACTTGTATCACAGATATCTTCTACTTACCTTCTTCTAACGGATTGGCGTACTGTCCCCATACACTAGTGTCACAAATATCTCCTTACCTTTCTCTCCCGGAATGGACCGCTGTCCCCATACACTAGTATCACAGATATCTCCTACTTACCTTCCTCTCCCGGTATGGTCCACTGTTCCCATACACTAGTATCACAGATATCTCCTGCTTACCTTTCTCTCCCGGAATGGCCAACTGTCCCCATACACTAGTATCACAGATATCTCCTGCTTACCTTTCTCTCCCGTAATGGCCCGCTGTCCCCATACACTAGTATCACAGATATCTCCTGCTTACCTTTCTTTCCCGGAATGGTCCACTGTTCCCATACACTAGTATCACAGATATCTCCTACTTACCTTCCTCTCCCGGAATGGCCCGCTGTCCTCATACACTAGTATCACAGATATCTCCTTCTTACCTTTCTCTGGCGGTAGAGCCCTCTGTCTCCATACACTAGTATCACAAAAATCTCCTGCTTACCTTCCTCTCCCGGAATGGCCTCCTTTGCCCATACACTAGTATCAAGATGTCTCCTACTTACCTTCCTCTCCCGGAAAGGTCCACTGTCCCTATAGACTAGTATCACAGATATCTCCTACTTACCTTCCTCTCCCGGAATGGCCCGCTGTCCCCATACACTAGTATCACAGATATCTCCTGCTTACCTTCCTCTCCCGGAATGGTCCACTATTCCCATACACTAGTATCACAAATATCTCCTGCTTACCTTTCTCTCCCGGAATGGCCAGCTGTCCCCATACACTAGTATCACAGATATCTCCTGCTTACCTTTCTCTCCCGGAATGGCCAACTGTCCCCATACACTACTATCACAGATATCTCCTGCTTACCTTTCTCTCCCGTAATGGCCCGCTGTCCCCATACACTAGTATCACAGATATCTGCTGCTTACCTTTCTCTCCCGTAATGGCCCGCTGTCCCCATACACTACTATCACAGATATCTCCTGCTTACCTTTCTCTCCCGTAATGGCCCGCTGTCCCCATACACTAGTATCACAGATATCTGCTGCTTACCTTTCTCTCCTGGAATGGTCCACTGTTCCCATACACTAGTATCACAGATATCTCCTGCTTACCTTCCTCTCCTGGAATGGCCCGCTGTCCTCATACACTAGTACCACAGATATCTCCTTCTTACCTTCCTCTCCCGGAATGGTCCACTGTCCCTATAGACTAGTATCACAGATATCTCCTACTTACCTTTCCCTCCCGGAATAGCCCGCTGTCCCTATAGACTAGTATCACAGATATCTCCTGCTTACCTTTCTCTCCCGTAATGGCCCGCTGTCCCCATACACTAGTATCACAGATATCTCCTGCTTACCTTTCTCTCCCGGAATGGTCCACTGTTCCCATACACTATATCACAGATATCTCCTGCTTACCTTCCTCTCCCGGAATGGCCCGCTGTCCTCATACACTAGTGTCACAGATATCTCCTGCTTACCTTTCTCTGGCGGAATAGCCCTCTGTCTCCATACACTAGTATCACAAATATCTCCTGCTTACCTTCCTCTCCCGGCATGGCCCCCTTTGGCCATACACTAATATCACAGATATCTCCTACTTACCTTCCTCTGGTGGAATGACCCGCTGTCTCCATACACTAGTATCACAGATATCTCCTACTTACCTTCCTCTCCCGGAATGGCCCGCTGTCCCCATACACTAGTATCACAGATATCTCCTGCTTACCTTCCTCTCCCGGAATGGTCCACTATTCCCATACACTAGTATCACAAATATCTCCTGCTTACCTTTCTCTCCCGGAATGGCCAGCTGTCCCCATACACTAGTATCACAGATATCTCCTACTTACCTTTCTCTCCCGGAATGGCCAACTGTCCCCATACACTACTATCACAAATATCTCCTGCTTACCTTTCTCTCCCGTAATGGCCCGCTGTCCCCATACACTAGTATCACAGATATCTGCTGCTTACCTTTCTCTCCCGTAATGGCCCGCTGTCTCCATACACTACTATCACAGATATCTCCTGCTTACCTTTCTCTCCCGTAATGGCCCGCTGTCCCCATACACTAGTATCACAGATATCTGCTGCTTACCTTTCTCTCCTGGAATGGTCCGCTGTCCTCATACACTAGTACCACAGATATCTCCTACTTACCTTTCTCTGGCAGAATAGCCCTCTGTCTCCATACACTAGTATCCCAAATATCTCCTGCTTACCTTCCTCTCCCAGAATGGCCCTTTGCCCATACACTAATATCACAGATATCTCCTACTTACCTTCCTCTGGTGGAACAACCTGCTGTCCCTATACACTAGTATCACAGATATCTCCTGCTTACCTTCCTCTGGCGGAATAACCCACTGTCCCCATACACTAGTATCACAGATATCTCCAGCTTACCTTTCTCTCCCGGAATGGCCCGCTGTCCCCATACACTAGTATTACAGATGTCTCCTACTTACCTTTCTCTGGTGGAATAGCCCGCTCTCTCCTTACACTAGTATCACAGATATCTCCTGCTTACCTTTCTCTTGTGTCAAAACTGTATTATTGGCTGAGACAAGATCAGTTTAAAATTGAATCGCAGCGACACCAGCTTGCAACTGGCCGCAAGACACCATTTTGCGAAATGGCCGCTTAAGCGCCATTTTAGATAAACGCACACTTTAGTACATGTGGCGATAATACTATTAGCATCATGCGAATGCATCTGTGACCATCGCCATAGGTTAAGGCGATTCACCAAAAGCCCATTTCATTACTTTACGTATTATAAAGGATATATATTTCAGAAATGACTTTACAGTATGCCAAAATTGCATTAGAGCAAGTGGCCAGGTGACAACTGGCTTGTGTAGATAAGCTTCCTGGATAGTGTTTGCTACCACCTCACTACAGGTGGTCTGGCTTGAATACACACCTTACATTAGCAAGCTTCCTGCAATGACATGATTTCAAAGATTAGAGTGTCATCTTAGGTCTGTCTCTTGTAGCTGGGTTATTTTCATTTCACACAAGAGTTTCTTTTGAAGCGTGGGACAGGTGGGGGGGACTGCTCACAGAGTGGGCATGTGGAACTATCTGGCTCAGCATGTCACACTGCTAAAATGTTCACTCAGTGAGAGTTAACTGTAACCTTCCTCATACACACATTAATACGTCTTTATACCAAAGCCTGAATACCCACACATTACATATTCATGAGAAATGAAGAAATTTGATAACTAAGGTATTATACATGCTAAACAAGTCGTGTCTGGAGTTGTACTGATGCGTACTCTTTTTACAGTATTCTGGTGTTATCGGTGGGGAGATCGCATCATGCATTCTCGAGTTATGGATCGCAGAACCTACAAGCAACAAAATGTATATTTTAGGAACAACTGTTAGGATGTTGCAGGGGGCGTGAAGAGGAAGATCCCCAGCTGTTAGAGGCAGGGAGAGTCTATTTGAACCAGCCTGTTAAATGTGCTGTAACAGATGCTTCTCCCCTGGGAACCAATGACACCAGCAACAAACTTCCCTATTGTCCTGTTTATTCTGGGGGGGTATAAATATGAGTGCACGAACGCTGGTTCTCAGTCTTCGTGCTGAACGCTGTATGACTAGGGGTCTCTTGCTGATGCCTATCTCCGGGTCCGGAAGCGCCTGCGTATGTATGCTGTACTTGGGTCTGTATAATTTTCTTTTGCGCCTAAATTGTGTCTTGATCAATTGCGTGTAACTGTCTGAACTTTTACCTGAATAACACTTGTGCTTTGGAACCACAGATTCCATGTCTAGGTCTTTATTTATGGTATGACTGCGTACGCAAATTAGCGTCATCCTTAGAGGTTTATAGGAAGGGTTTTAGAAAGTACAGGCAGGGGTATATAGAGGTTCATTTTAATATCAACACTGGCGGAATAGCCCGCTCTCTCCATACACTAGTATCACAGATATCTCCTGCTTATCTTTCTCTCCCGTAATGGCCCGCTGTCCCCATACACTATAATCACAGATATCTATTGCTTACCTTTCTCTCCCGGAATGGCCCGCTGTCCCCATACACTAGTATCACAGATATCTCCTGCTTACCTTCCTCTCCTGGAATGGCCCGCTGTCCCCATACACTAGTATCCCAGATATCTCCTTCTTACCTTTCTCTGGCAGAATAGCCCGCTCTCTCCATACACTAGTATCACAGATATCTCCTGCTTACCTTCCTCTCCCGGAATGTCCCACTGTCCCCATACACTAGTATCACAGATATCTCCTGCTTATCTTTCTCTCCCGTAATGGCCCGCTGTCCCCATACACTATAATCACAGATATCTATTGCTTACCTTTCTCTCCCGGAATGGCCCGCTGTCCCCATACACTAGTATCACAGATATCTCCTGCTTACCTTCCTCTCCTGGAATGGCCCGCTGTCCCCATACACTAGTATCCCAGATATCTCCTACTTACCTTTCTCTGGCAGAATAGCCCGCTCTCTCCATACACTAGTATCACAGATATCTCCTGCTTACCTTCCTCTCCCGGAATGTCCCACTGTCCCCATAAACTAGTATCACAGATATCTCCTGCTTACCTTTCTCTGGCGGAATAGCCTGCTGTCCCCATACACTAGTATCACATATATCTCCTACTTACCGTCCTCTGGCGGAATACACCGCTGTCTCTATACACTAGTATCACAGATATCTCCTACTTACCTTGAATGGCCCGCTGTCCCCTTTTTTACAGTATTCCGGTGTTATTGGTGGGGAGATCGCATCATGCATTCTCGAGTTATGGATCGCAGATCCTACAAGCAACAAAATGTATATTTTAGGAACAACTGTTAGGATGTTGCAGGGGGCGTGAAGAGGAAGATCCCCAGCTGTTAGAGGCAGGGAGAGTCTATTTGAACCAGCCTGTTAAATGTGCTGTAACAGATGCTTCTCCCCTGGGAACCAATGATACCAGCAACAAACTTCCCTATTGTCCTGTTTATTCTGGGGGGGTATAAATATGAGTACACGAACGCTGGTTCTCAGTCTTCGTGCTGAACGCTGTATGACTAGGGGTCTCTTGCTGATGCCTATCTCCGGATCTGGAAGCGCCTGCGTATGTATGCTGTACTTGGGTCTGTATAATTTCCTTTTGCGCCTAAATTGTGTCTTGATCAATTGCGTGTAACTGTCTGAACTTTTACCTGAATAACACTTGTGCTTTGGAACCACAGATTCCACGTCTAGGTCTTTATTTATGATATGACTGCGTACGCAAATTAGCGTCATCCTTAGAGGTTTATAGGAAGGGTTTTAGAAGGTACAGGCAGGGATATATAGAGGTTCATTTTAATATCAACACTGGCGGAATAGCCCGCTCTCTCCATACACTAGTATCACAGATATCTCCTGCTTATCTTTCTCTCCCGTAATGGCCCGCTGTCCCCATACACTATAATCACAGATATCTATTGCTTACCTTCCTCTCCCGGAATGTCCCACTGTCCCCATAAACTAGTATCACAGATATCTCCTGCTTACCTTTCTCTGGCGAAATAGCCCGCTGTCCCCATACACTAGTATCCCAGATATCTCCTACTTACCTTTCTCTGGCAGAATAGCCCGCTCTCTCCATACACTAGTATCACAGATATCTCCTGCTTACCTTCCTCTCCCGGAATGTCCCACTGTCCCCATAAACTAGTATCACAGATATCTCCTGCTTACCTTTCTCTGGCAAAATAGCCTGCTGTCCCCATACACTAGTATCACATATATCTCCTACTTACCGTCCTCTTGCGGAATATACCGCTGTCTCCATACACTAGTATCACAGATATCTCCTACTTACCTTGAATGTCCTGCTGTCCCCATACACTAGTATCACAGATATCTCCTGCTTACCTTCCTCTCCCGGAGTGGCCCGCTGTCCCCATTCACTAGTATCACAGATATCTCCTGCTTACCTTTCTCTCCCTTAATGGCCCGCTGTCCCCATACACTAGTATCACAGATATCTCCTGCTTACCTTCCTCTCCCGGAGTGGCCCGCTGTCCCCATACACTGGAATCACAGATATCTTCTACTTACCTTCTTCTATCGGATTGGCTCACTGTCCCCATACACTAGTGTCGCAAATATCTCCTTACCTTTCTCTCCCGGAATGGACCGCTGTCCCCATACACTAGTATCACAGATATCTCCTGCTTACCTTCCACTCCCGGAATGCCCACTGTCCCCATACACCAGTATCACAGATATTTCCTGCTTACCTTTCTCTCCCGTAATGGCCCGCTGTCCCCATACACGAGTATCACAGATATCTCCTGCTTACCTTTCTCTCCCGGAATGGCCCGCTGTCCCCATACACTAGTATCACAGATGTCTCCTGCTTACCTTTCTCTGGCAGAATAGCCCGCTCTCTCCATACACTAGTATCACAGATATCTCCTGCTTACCTTTCTCTCCCGTAATGGCCCGCTGTCCCCATACACGAGTATCACAGATATCTCCTGCTTACCTTCCTCTCCCGGAATGTCCCACTGTCCCCATAAACTAGTATCACAGATATCTCCTGCTTACCTTTCTCTCCCGGAATGGCCCGCTGTCCCCATACACTAGTATCACAGATATTTCCTGCTTACCTTCCTCTCCCGGAATGTGCCACTGTCCCCATACACTAGTATCACAGATATTTCCTGCTTACCTTCCTCTCCCGGAATGTGCCACTGTCCCCATACACTAGTATCACAGATATCTCCTGCTTACCTTCCTCTCCCGAAATGCCCACTGTCCCCATACACTAGTATCACAGATATCTCCTGCTTACCTTCCTCTCCCGGAATGTCCCACTGACTCCATACACTAGTATGGGAACAGAATTCATCAAGCTCCGAATAGGGATCCTTTCTGATGTACTTCGCCCCTGTCCGAAGGAGCAGTGATGCCGCTCGCAAATACAGCCGATTTTTGGATTAGCTGTCTGTCTCATATTTAAAAGTTGGTAAAGTGAAGGTGAAAAAGTCGTGAAAAATCCACATTCCGCAAGCACCTGCAATCCAAAAAACACTTGGGGCATACTTGGGGACCACCCCAGAGTCAAGTTCGCTAGTTTTTAACTTTGTACCCCTACTTTTGGGGGGGTGTTTGCCCCCTTTTTCAAAGTCATATTTTGGGGTGTCCTTAAGTGTTTTTTTTTTTTTTTTTTTTTGACACAGTTTACCTTTGGGGGACTGTCTGAAGGCTACACGGGGTTTCCTGCAATGTTGCACCCCAAAACCCCAATTCTGCACTTTTTTCCGCGTGCCATTCATAGGCGAAACTTTTTCTCCTAGTACATTGCATTGACTTTCCGCCTAGGCGGAACGTCTTTCAAATTGAATACGGAGTAAAACCCAAACAGGTGAAAATGACGTCATCGGCGAAAAAGTATCGCGGATCCGGACTTCTCGCCTCAAATTGAATACGGGCCTTAGTGAGAAAACCATAGATGAACAGCATAACATATTACAAAACACAAATGCACCCATGCTAACACAACAACACACCAATAAAATGTTTTTGCTCAAAAATAAAGCAATATTTCCTGTAAAGAGTTAAAATTATATACCATATTTTTTTAGAACATTCTTCTTTGTGAAAGTATCAAAATGTGTGCGAGATGCTGGGATACGTTTTACAGTAACCAGTACAGTTAGGCTTTATAACATGAGGATTCAGAAAACAAGATTCTTAAGGGTCAATTCAATTAGAAGTAATGTGGCGTCGCACATTCTGGCGCAATGTATGGGCGACGTGCAGAACGCACATATCCCGTGCATGCGGTAGGATTACATCATGCATTTTTCTGCGCACTACTAAGAGGCTGTAAGGTAACAAGGTAACACGCCCCATGTAAAAGTTTTGGGGTCTATTGAAGTTTAGTAGCCATTTATGTGTACTTACCTCTCCGACGTCTGCATGCGCTATCCGGCCCCTCCGCAAGCCTTGGGCGGAGTGGGAATACAGACATATCGGATGCCCCATATGTCTGTATTCTCACTGCGCAAGCGACGGCGTCTGAGCGCAGCAGGTCAGGTCTGACCAGCTGCAAAGGATGCTGGGTAAAAGGGGGCGGGGCCAGTGCAGGGCAGACAGCAGGGATTTATGCAAATTCCCTGCTCTGTTCGGCTTGCGGTACAGATTACGTCATCTTAACATACAACTTACCATACAAATGTACGAAGCGGGGGTGCCAGTGGAGAAGGAATACCCTTCTCCGCTGTAACCCCCTCTATGAATCGCCGAAAACAGTGAGAAAGCCCTGTTTTCAGCTAGACCCCTATGTATGGTGCTGTTGTCTGCGTTAAAACACCATCATAATGGCACATTGCCGGCATCTCCTATACATCGCTTCTAATTGTATCAACCCCTTAGAAGAGTCTACACTATTACAACAAAGGAGAAACTATACAGTGACCACTTAAAGATACAGCACAGCACCACCTACTGCCCGTCCAGGGTAGCTTCTCATATATAAATCAGCCTGTAGCTGTTGCTACACTCCAACACTGTGTTCGTAGTGTATTCTGTATAATACATCCATGACCAAGCTATCAGTTCTACGAAGATTCCTAAAGAGTCCAAAGTAAGATCATTTCTACCTTTATCATTCTTCACACATAATCCTGGAATGTCGGCACAAGTGCTACGATCCAGTTGACTGAATAATTTTCAGTCAACTGGATTGTAATAATTCTGCCGATGATAATCCAAACAATCCCAACTGTTACAGTATTTGATTATGGTTGGCTGAATGTGGTTATTGGCTGTCAATTATGTTATTGTCCGCTTGTGACCGTTGAGGACACCAATGGTTCTCTGCACTGTCATAGCAACAAGAGGCTGCACACGCTGAATGGTCATCCGAAGCAAACGTTCCAAAACCGGAAGGGGAAAAAGATTCTAAAAAGTATTAACTCTCAGAAAACAAGCAATCATAGGCATTACAGGACCTTGCTAGAGAAGTCCACAAAATAATGACTTAAGGCCAGGTCCGGGGCTAGGTGTGTCGGCACCCTGCTTGGTCCCATGTTCCCCCCCACCCCTTACCTCACTGCGCCCTCCCCCTGTGCTTACATTATTCACAGCAACCAATGGGGTGGAGGGGGTGGGGCTTTCCTACTGCCGGACCCCGGTGCCCCTGTGCGACCGCACAGCCCGGAACATACCTGGAGCCGACCCTGCTTAAGGCAAAGGAAAAATAAAAAAAAAACTCTTGGAAAGGCGACATAAATGACATCAAACATATGTGCTTGTGTGTGGGAGAGAACAGGGATCCAGATGGTTGAATGAAGATCATACTTTGTTATTGTTATTTTGGGTGTTGCTCTGTAATATTCCGCGAATAGTCTGATGGCTCTTTGCAGTGTGGTTTTATAGATTTACAAATGCATTCAAAAAGTTTGCTTTACGCTTAAAAAAAAAAAAAAAAATTCTCCCCCTAAAGAGATATCAACAATTCTTTAGTTAGGAAATTTATTATGTTTAATAGCAACATTTTTTATTTTTTTTTAGATTGAAAAGGGACCTGTCACCTCTGAAGCTCCTCAAACAAAAATAAAATCTCCCTTCTCCCCTTGGCTCAACCTCAGGGAGGAATTGTTAAAAAAAACCACCTTCAGTATGTTAATTTCAATTTTCAGCGCTATCTAACCAACAAGCCTCTGCTCCCCTCATTGAGCTAGAGTAGGGGGCGACAGCAGACCAGCAGAGGATCGCCCAATTAGTATGCTAGATGGTCTGATTAACATGCTAATTACTTGACTCACCGGAGTCTACCCCAGCAAACCAAGATGGAAAGAGGATATTTTCTCCCTTAGGCTTTGGATTGTCTCCAGCTAATAAAAGAGGACTTGTCTCCAGTAAGAGGTTCCCTTTAGGTATTTGTACTATATTGATTCAGCAAGGATCTCTCTGCTGCGAAAATATGGTGATGCGTGCAACCGCTCGGTCAGCATAGAGACGCCCACTACCGCTATCTCACATCCGTCGCAGTCCTGCTTATACTTTGGTAACATCGGACCCTCACGAACAATTACAGCAGGTCTGACCTGTCTCAGAAATTGGACGTTTCGTCACACGCAGTGAGCACTCGAGCTGCGTCTGCTGTCGCAGTGGCTAATTTATGCACGCCCATGTAACGGCGTTTCTTCGACCACTCCACCGTCACCACCCCCCAAACGCTGACGACCCATCACTCACTATGCAATGGCTTTCTATCTGCATGCGTGATCGCAATGCTAACCTGCACCCGCATATGCAGTACGCACCATCGGCCAATCTGCGTACACGGTTGCAATTGCGATCCGTGCTGAATTAGGCGCTATGTGCTCTCATTAAATCACCTATTATGTGGCGGTAGCAACAGCCAGCTAATAGCATTGCTTTGTAGACATCCCCGCTCCATATTTTATTGTGTTCCTGACACCGGCTTCATTGCACCTTCTAGGGTCCCGTGACTACTGTATAAATGCTAGCGCTAGTCAATAAATTGTGTTGCAGGCAAGCAAATGTGCTGTATCATAAAGCAGTAGATATATAAGATACTACACAGCATTCCTTCTTAAGCCAAGCACTAAATCCATTGTTCCTACAAATATTGCTGACATTGGTGCTCTAAGGGGAGGTACAGTAGATATTAGAAATGAAATGCAGGTGGATCTGGCCCTTAACGGTTATTTTGTGAGATGAGTAAAGATGTAGAGATGAGCCGGCAGGGAAATATTGACAGTTACAAAGCTGGGAACAGCGGGCCTGATTCAGAGCTGAACACTCTGACCAGAACGCTCGCTCTGAATCAGGGCCCTCCTACCTGAAAGTGGAGCGGCCTCCTGGCCACTCGTATAGCTGTGGGTGACCACCCACAGCATATGCGAGCGGCCAAAAAGATGGTCGCGATGGTCTTTGACCATCGCGACCATCGGGCTTGCGACGAGACCCTACGGTAGGGTCTCGCTACCGCAAGCCCAGGAGTGATTTTGGCTCTATCAGAGCCAAAATCACTCCCACTGACATCATTACTGATGTCAGTGGGGCCGGCTTCAGACGGTAGGCGTTCCCACGCCCCCGGCACGCCCACCAAAGGGGGCGTGCTGCCACTCACCATCGACAGCACGCCCCCTTTGGTGCGAGACCGCGAGCGACGTAATTCTCGTCGCTCGCCGGGTCTCGCGCATGCGCACGACGGAGCTCCCTCCATCGTGCGCATGCGCATTCGGCAAACATCGACCCGCTTGCGAGCGTCATTTGAATGACCCCCAGCATACGGTAACATATCGTCTGCTGTAAGATCTAACAATATTAAACATCAGGCCTTTCAGACTGACAGCAGCAAATGTACTAAGGGCCTGATTCAGACCCAGACGCTAAGCCGCGAATGAACGCTATGGCCGATAATCGCACGTTTGCGCATGCATATGCGTCAATATGTGCATTCGCGAGTCACTCACTGCGCTCGGGAAGTGTGCGCTCGTAGGACACAGACTGGATGCTAATTTGAGTGACAGCGCCGTTTGTGGGTGGTAACAGGGGAAGGTGCTTGTGAACGGGGGAGTGGATGTGCGAACGCAGGCGTGTCTGGGCATCTAAACTGTGTTTTATGGGTGTGCATCAGGACCGGATTAAGGGGGGGGGCGACAGGGGCGGTCGTCCCTGGGCCCCCACACACAGAGGGGCCCCCCCACAGGGTCGATGTAACCCTGCCGAGAACAGGTGCCCGGCACCTGTTCCCGGGTAGAGGCTCTGGAGCCGCGGCTGTTGGAACAGACTGCATGCAGCAGAACAGTTAGTGTGCTGCTGCATCAGCTGTCTAAGTGGGAGAGGGGGGTCAGCTTTCTACAGTAGCGCAAATATCCCCCTCCGATGTCTCCCCTCCAGTGGCTGCATTGAGGGCGGAGCCAATGTGACAAGCCCCGCCCCCATATCCGTGCAAATTGTGTCATTAAATCGTGGGGGCGGAGCCTAATTAATTGAGGGGCCCGGGTCCTTTTGCAACCTGTAGTTCTGTACCAGGCCAGCAGCAGTTGCTGCTGTATCAAGTGTAAGTATGTATGTGTAGTGTACTGCTTTAGTGTGTATGTATGTATACTGTATAGGTATGTAATAGTGTGTATTTGTGTTAGTGTATGTGTATACTGTTTATGTGTATGAGTGTTTGTCCCTCTCTTTATTTAGCCTGGGCAGGGGGGGAGATGTGGCTTTGTGTGGGTTTTTTTTTTTTTTGGTGGGGGTGGTAGGCTCGCCTCTGTATGGCTTGAAGGGGGCCCCCACGCAGGGCTGGTGCAAGGTTTCTTGGCACCCTAGGCACTTCTTCAGCCTTACGCCTCCCTGCCCCCACCCTTGATAGCTACACAAGCCTTATACAGTGCCCCCAGTAGTGCCGGCAGTAGTGGTCCCCCCTATGCAGTGCCCCCAGTAGCGGTCCCCCCATGCAGTGCCCCCAATATAGTGCCCCTTATACAGTGCCCCCAGTAGTAGTCCCCCACCTATGCAGTGCCCCTTATATGGTGACCCCAGTAGTAACCCTCCCTATGTAGTGCCCCCAGTAGTGGTCCCCCCGATGCAGTGCTCCCAGTAGTAGTCTCCCCCCCAGCAGTGCCCCCAGTAGTAATCCCCCCAGTAGGAGCCGTCACCCAGCAGTACCCCTAGTAGTAGCCCCCCCCAGCAGTAATCCCTCCCTATGCAGTGCCCCCAGTAGTGGTCCCACCAGTGCAGTGCCTCCAGTAGCAGTGCCCCCAGCAGTAATCCCCCCTCTATGTAGTGCCCCCAGTAGTAGTCCCCCCAGCAGTGCCCCCAGTAGTGGTCCCACCAGTGCAGTGCCTCCAGTAGCAGTGCCCCCAGCAGTAATCCCCCCTCTATGTAGTGCCCCCAGTAGTAGTCCCCCCAGCAGTGCCCCAGTAGCAGTCTGCCCCCAACAGTAGTCCCCCCAGCAGTACCCCTAGTAGTAATCCCCCTCTATGCAGTGTCCCCCAGTTGTGGTCCCACCAGTGTTCAGTGCCTCCAGTAGTACCCCCAGCAGTGCCCCTAGTAGTACCCCATCAGTGCCCCTAGTAGTCCCCCTCAACAGTAGTCCGTCTGTCCCCCGTCAGACACACGCACGAAAAAAAACCCTCCACTTACCTTAATCCCCACTCCGGCATGTTCCTCCGTCCGGCATCCTCCCGGGCCGGCCCGCTCTGCATGATGGGAGAGACGTCCCATCAGCCTCTGCGGGAGCCGGAAGCCCGGCTCCAGCAGTGGGCGCTGGAGCCGATGAGAGTCTGTCTGACTCTCATCGGCTGCTAAAACAAACACACAGCTGCCGGCGCCGGCGGCTGTGTGTTTGTTCCGAGTAGTGTAGTGTGGATGGCACTTATGTGCCGTCCACACTAACGCCCTGATGAGGCCGGCGCTCTTAGGCAAATGCCTAAGTTTGCCTAGTGATAGCACCGGCCCAGCCCCCACGGCTAAGTTGCCCTGGCGCCCCCACAAGCCTTAATCCAGCCCTGGTGCGCATAATTAGCAAAGATGCGTCATTGTACACGTTACTTGGTTGTATTTCAGCCTACAGTGATCGCAGCGCTTGCGGTGAGGTAGGATCTACCTCAAGCGCTGCATGCAGCTCCGATGGCTCTCTATGTCACCGATTAATCACACGCTTCCTGGAGATGATGTGTGCTAAGAGAGAAAAGTGGGCGTCTTTATACTGGCGTGCGTTCGCTCTGCCATCGCTCTTTAAGGCATAGGGGGCATCGTTACACCAGACAGTGCGATCGCGGCATTTGCATACCCGGCCCCTTTTGGCTGCGTTCATTAGCGGCTTAGCATTCGGGTCTGAATCAGACCCTAAGTGAATTAACACAATCAGTATACCGGTAGGGCTGAAGCACAGAGGCCGCGCAGAATGAAGCTAAACAGCGTTTTGTAATGTCCCACCCGCGCCACAAAAAGGACTCAGGTGTTCCATATTTTTCCGTGTTCCCACCGGCTGATGTCAGTGGCTGGCCCGTTATTTCATCCTAAGTCAAAAGACTTCCCGGGGTCCGGCATGCCATGTGAAGGTGGTCATCCTCCTTACCCCGCACTGTAAAAATGTGTATCAGTGTAGCCCTCTGGATTTAATTATCATCTTGGAATGTTCAGACTGCTTGTGGCTTTCTCCTTCACACACAGATACTGGCTTTTATTTTCATGTGTTACACAATACTCACCATGGAATTTAATGTTTGCACTTTGCTACATTGAAACCATACACATGCATATTCTATCAGAACACATGCCATTAACCCTAGGACCCCAGGACAATGATTACAAAAAAAAATAGCTAGATTTATAATTAGGCTATAGAGGCGGTTGACGCCCTGCTATAATACTGCTATGCATTTCAGTGGCCTTCAAAGGCAGTACTACCTAGAAATAGGGGGTGTAACTGCTAGGGGGATAGAAGTCACCAATAGTTTTATTATTTAAACACCACTCTTAAGCTTAACTATAAGTTATAAATAAGACACAGACAACTGTATAGAATTGGAGAAAAGAGGTTACAGCCAAATTTATTTAGATCGGATTAGAATTGAATTAATTAGTCCTGGTGGCGAAAAAGCAGTGCTACCTCGGTCTACAGCTCATAATAATTTATCGCTTTACCAAAAAAATGGGGTGGAGTTTCCCGCCCCGTGCGCAGGCCATCCTGGGTAGTACCACCTGCCCTTAATTAGCACAGTGCTGGTCCCTCCCTAGGGAATCGGTATGATTTACCGTCGGACCCATGCCCGGCGGTTGGAATCCCGACAGCGGCATCCCGGCAGAGGAGGAAATCCCGATCGTCCAGAGTAAGTATTCTCTAACCCACAGGTTCTCAAACTTGGCCCTCAGGACCCCAAACAGTGCATGTTTTGCAGGTCTCTTCACATAATTACTAGTTAATAGTTAGCTGCACCTGTAGATCTTTTAAAATGTGTCAGTGAATAATGAATACACCTGTGCATCTGCTGGGTGACCTGCAAAAAGTGAACTGTGTGGGGTCCTGAGGACCGAGTTTGAGAACCACTGCTCTAACCTAATTCTACCCCCTAACCCTCCCTTAGGGGTGCCTAACCCTAACCTCCCCCCCAGTGCCTAACCCTAATCCCCCCTCTAAGTGCCTAAACCTAACCTCCCCTTCCCCGCAGCCTAAATCTAAGTTTTCCGGGTAGGGTACCTAACCCTAAGACCCCCCTGGGAGTGCCTAACGCTAACCCCCCCTTCCCCTAGCCTATTCTATCCTCCTGGAGGGGTGCCTAACCCTAAGTATACCCCAGGAACCCTAAATCTAACCCTCCCCCCCGCGCGGCTATCCGTGCTCGGGGCACGGCGTCTCTTCAATCGGGATGCCGGGCGTCGGGCTCCCGGCGTATGTCTAATGACAGGCGTCGGCATATCGACGCCTGTCTTTAGGCCCTTGTGGAATATGACAGTCGGGAAGCTGGCTGTCGGCATTAGGTCCGCCGGCATCCCCACTGGATACCCTCCCTAGGATGAAGACCTGGTTCTCCCCTAAAGTAGTAACCGACTCGCCACTCTCAAAGGGGAAATGCTAGCCAAGCTCTGCTGCGACAAATTGAGTCGCCGAGGAGCACTGCTTTCCGCCTGCTGCGCCTCGCCTGCTGCGCCTCGCCTGCTGGAAAAAGAACATAATATATTCCAACGAAAAACGTATTAGTACAAACCAATTTCTCACAACAAATAAATATTGGTACAAACCAATTTCTTGCAACAATTAAATATTTTTACAAACCAATTTCTCAATATGCCGGGTGGGTGGGTGGGATCACAAACTGGAAAGAGGAAATTGACTCCTCCTCCGGCCCTAACATACCACTGCTAAACCCCGCCTCGACGGGCAGCTAATGGGCAAACCGATAATGTTTGGCAACTGACCTCCACCAATTATACACTATCAACAAAAACCAGCTCTAACTAGTACTGTACCAAATAAAAAACAGTGGACCTCATTCAGAGTCGGTCGTAAGGTAAAAGGGGCCGGATATGCAAATGAAGCGCTCGGATCATTAGCTGGACGAGCAAGGGGAGGATGCGGCCGTAAGACTAAAAACACGCCCCCTTCTCGTTCCCATTACAGGTCATCTCTGGGCATATAAGGATTAATCGAGACCATCGGGAACCATCGGAGCTGATCGTAGACCTTAAGGTTGACCATACCCTCTCTTAAGCACTACGATCAAGTCAGTGTAAAAACCTCCCATGTCACATGTGCCATGACACTACTTAGTTAATTATGCACTCACATAAAACGCCATTTGCATAGTCAGGCACGCCTGCGTTCGGATCTCCACTCCCCCGTTCACAAGCACCTTCCCCTGTTACCACCCACAAACGCCTCATCCTGTCACTCAAACTAACGACCTGGCCAAGTTGAAGGAGAGAGAAATTTCCGATTACAACAGCTAGTTTGCACACGCGCATTGCGAAACTTACACATGCGCTGTTTTGCGAGCATCGCTGGGTACGACCGAACAGCCCGCTTACGACCGACTCTGAATGAGGTCCTCTGTGCTTATATCTTCTCAAGCTTATTCAAGCATTCGAATATTTTTTACTAAGGTGCAGGTTTTTTGAATTGGAGATGTTGCCTATAGCAACCCATCAGATTCTAACTATTATCTTCTAGAAGTTTTTTGACTTAGGATGAAAGAACGTGCCAGCCAGTGACCTCAGCCGGTGGGAACACGGAAAAATATGGAAAACCTAAGTCCTTTTTGTGGTTCGGATGGGACATTACAAAACTCTGTTCAGCTTCATTCTGCGCAGCGTTAAGTAGAATCTGATTGGTTGCTATGGGCAACATCTCTGATTCTAAAAACCCTCACCTTTGTAATTATATCCCCTAGTCCCTTAACTGGGACTTAACCAAGCATAAAGGGGGAAGATATATGGAGAAGGGCTGATCATGTGATGAAATCCCATTACTGGTGGTAGGGCATTACAGAGTCCATGCCACTCACACCAAATGGCGCAGCATTCAGAAATGTTGATAACAAAAGCTCACCCGTTGATATAGAGATTTCCCTTTTTGCAAACCATTATTTTATTGGAATTCTTGCTTGGATAAAGGCATATTTGTCAGGTTTAAGACCAGAAACTTGGACAGTCTGGGACTCTGTGGCCCAAAATCGTTGTTGAAAATTTAGGAAGAAAAAAAGGTCTCAGATTAGAGCAGTACCAGCACATAAGGGGCGGGATGCAGTAATACTTACCGCCGGACATCGCAATTGTACAGATCGCATATGCACTAACGTATGCGATCTGTACAGCAAAGGACAGCTCTTCCGATAAGAGCTGTCCTTTGCGGTCTCTCCTGCACAGTGGACTTCTGGGTTTATGACGTTTATGCGCAGTGACAGGACGGCCGCGGGGCATGCTGGGAGGGATCCGATCGGATCCCTCATACCAGCGCGATGCGGTAGAAGCCCATAGGCTTCTATAGGGTAACGCCAGCAATAGCTGGCGTTACCCTCTGCATCACAGACCGGCGGCCAGGAGATTGCTGCATACGGAAAATGCGGTAAACAGGGGTTTTACCGCATTCTCCATTTGGTGCATCCCGCCCAAAGAGTGTTGTTCCCTCCCCCTCTGAGCTCCTCCAGTTTTCTGTGTGACTGTGCCACATACAGAAGACACAGGGCCTGATTCAGACCCACTCGCGAGCGCATAGCGCTCACAAGCAGGTCGATGTTTGGCCCCTGCGCATGCGCCACCTCTGGCGTACGCATGCGCAAGCCCCAGCGAGCGACGGCAGCTCCGTCGCTCCGGGGCTCACAACAAGACGGCGGTCGATGTTGATCGACAGCTCGCCCCGTTTTGTAGGCGGGTGGGCGGCTCTACTGACATCATGACATTATTAGAGCAGGAAGTCCACTCGGCATTGCGAGGGCTGAGACCCTACCTCAGGGTCACCCACAGCTTTGCGAGCGGCCTGGAGGCCGAAACAAAAAAAAAACGACCCGCCCTGATTCAGAGCGAGCGCTTGCAAATAGCGAGCGCCTCTGAAACAGGGCCACTGAGCAGCCGTGCCACCTAATGATGACTGTATAGCGGGTTTCCATAACTAACACATTTATAGATTTTTACTGAGTTGCAAGGAAAACGGTGAACAACTTGGTGTCAGGTAGTGGAGTTCCCTGCTCCCGTCCCCAATCCCCAGTGTACACGAGTAAAGCAGAAAAACGTTCTAGGAGTAACTTATATGCATTTAGCAACATGTAGAGGCCACAATCATTTGTTCAAATGGCGTCAGTTCACATCCCACCACTTTGCTGACATCATCTTTGTATATAGAATGTTTCAGCTACAGGTACTGCCATATCTCCGAGGTGCCCAAGCCCAAACTTAGGACCTCATTCAGAGCCAGACGCTATTTGCGGTCGTTCGTTCTGAAAAAAGGGGTGGCTATTTAAATGAACCGTTCGCTCTTTGCGGTCTGTTCACGCCTCTATTTCTGAACGAGCGAACAAAACTTGCAGTCGTTTTTTTGGAAACTACGCCCCCTGGCCGCTCGCATCCTACGTCATGTCCGCTATTTATTAGATTAATCGAGTACATCGACCAGCGTATGAGCTGCTCGCTATTCTTGTGGTTGGTTTTTCCTACCACAATCTTGCGAGCAGTTCTGACTATAAAATAACCCAGTGACGTGGTCAATGACGCTGCTGTATTAATTATGCACACCCATTAAACGCCCATTTTGACCTTTAAGCACGCCTGCGTTCTGATCTCCACTCCCCGTTTTCAAGCACCTTCCCCTGTTACAACCCACATACGCCTCCTCCTGTCACTCAAAATAGCAGGCATTCGCTATTTAGCGAACAAACGATTTTCGGCCGCACTGACTGGTTCGCGCATGCGTATAACGATCCGTACGCATGCGCAGTTGGGCAAACATCGCTCGGAACGAACGAGCGGCCGCTTACGAGCGGCTCTGAATCAGGCCCTTAGCTCGTATTTCTACAAAAGTGAGTGTTACAGAAAACAGGGACGTGTCAGCCCCATTTTCTGTGGGTACCGAAGCCAGTGGCTGTGTCCTTGGACGTATAGCTTCACTGGCCGTGGCAACCTGATTTTCCCGGACATCCTGTGTAACCTGAGGGTTACTGGGATGACCGATGGTCACGCAGTTGATCCGACGGCTTTGGACACAGCAGTGGATCAGAGAAGCCGGCAGTGAACTTAAAATGCCTTCTACGGCTTTTGCATGTATTAGCGCGCCTCTGCGTACAAAGACGCGGCTCCTGTGCCATTACCGTACAACTCTAAATCAGGCCCCTTGTTCTTAGAATGACTTTCAATGTTTTAGTGGAAAAACACTAATTAGTCTTTTTTTATATGTCACAACATCCTATCAGCTGTAAGACAACATAATATATTTATTTTTCTTTATTTACTATACACATGTAAAAGTTGATTTACACTCCGAGAAGAAAAAGTGCGCTAAATTGCTTCACTAATCAAGGTAATTTAAGACTTGCTAAGTCATTATACTCAATTTAGTCCTTGACTTGAGGTAAAGTATAGGGTGTAGCCTCCTTTGAACTAGCTGCCAAAGGTAAATAAAAATAATTTGGATTCCTGTAATCTATAAAGATATAACGTTTTTGCTGGTGACTGTAGTACGGTAGGTTAAAGGGAACCATTTGAAGACTCTTAACATAGATTATACTTTGCTTTCCACAGTCCAGACTAAATTGGCGTCACAGTGGCGTTCAGCAATCTGCTTTCCAGGGCTATACTGGGCCTGATTCAGAGAATACCTGCCTACCCTGCCGATTCGGCCAGGTAGGCAGGTATTATGTGCAAGCCTCCCGGGCCGCGGGGGCTAAGGACGGGTTGCCGCGGCCCGGGAGGCTTGCACATAATTTACAGCATAAACCCCGGTAGTGGAGGGGTCAGTGACGTGACTCGTGCTGAATTGCGTCATCGTGGCCCCGCCCCTGCTTCACAATGCCATTAATATTGGCATTGTGAAGAGGTGGCGGCGCCACTTTGACGCTATTACGCCCCATGCTCCACACCCAATTATGCGTCATTGCTGGGTCATGCCCCCCCACAGTGGGAAACCAGAGGGAGGGAGTGGTCGGCAAGTATGATTCAGAGGCACCTGCAGTGCTGATGTTCTGCAAGATGAGCGATTATTTGCTACTGTGCATGCGCGTAAATCCCCCAAAAGTGGCACAACGCATGCAGCGTTACACAGCGTGTATGGCTAGGGTCGCATGGTATTAGAACTCAGGCGTTGCTGGGAGCTGGCTATTATGGTTACGGGAGCATTGCGGGCGTATCGCTAAAGTGTTTGCGTGCACAGAAACTTCGTTCACACAGGAGGACACACTCAGATGGAGAATCTGACCCTTGCCATAGGCCTGGTGCAAGTTTGGATGGTGCAACCAATGGTGGCGTATAAAGACACAACAGGCAGTATTACAGCATCTTTAGATGCTCAAAGTGGGTGTCTCAGCCCGTGCGCCTACATACGTATGGGTGTACACCAGGGAAGGGCTTTGTTTTGGCACAGACAACCACCAAAGATGCACTTGTGGCCACGTCTGCTTCCACCACTGAATCAGACCCACCAGGGGCGTTTCTAGAGTGGAGTGGGCCCATGTACAGATTCCCACACGGGCCCCCTCCTCTCCACCCGGCGGCCGGCAGCGCACTGAGCTGTGAGCTATAGTTATAGACTCTGGGCACTAGAGTGTGCCCAGAGTCTATAGTGTATGCACAGGTCACCGGGAAAATGGCCACGGCGGCCATTTTCCCTGGACTGCGCATGCACAAACGATGGGAAAATGGCTGCTGCGGCCATTTTCCAGTCGTTTTGCAGCGCCGGACGCCCGCGCCGATGTGGGACTCCAGAGAGGTAAGTATTATTATGGGTGCAGGGTGTGCGGTGCGGGGCCCCCCTGGACCCAGGGGCCAGTGTTCCCCGCTTACCCTGCACCCATTATAGATACGCCCCTGAGACCCACTGTTACTAGTACAGTGCAAAGGTTATACATCAATGATTTTTCACTCCAGTCACAAACCCATCACATTTGCATAACCATACTTGCCAACCTTTTGGCTGCCTCCTCCAGGTCGAGGCAGCCAGGTCGGCAATGTGGGGGCGGGGCTCAGCAGAGATGGGTGAGTCTGGTGGGGGTAGTGGGTGGGACTCGGTGGAGGTGGGCGGGTCTTTGGGCATGCCATTTCTTCATCGAAGCCCTACCCCCGCTAAGCAATGCCGAGATTACCTGCATTATGGAGCGAAGGGTGAAGCCACAATGACGCAATTCAACTCGAATTTCGCCTGTTTCCACCCACTTCCCCAGTGGCCGTAGCCCCTGGAGACTTTTACACCTTTCCGGGTGTCCAGGAGACCCACCTGATTTTCCAGAGTCTCTCGGCCATTTGGGAAGGGTAGACAAGTATGGCCATCACACGCACATGGGTGGAGACTGATTGTTCGGTTGAACTGATTCGTTTTTGGATGGATATTTATTTGCGCGAAACGGGCATTTCTGGGCGGCGATCACATGGCACTGATCCGTTTTTAGCGTATAGACAGACCTCCATGCTTGTTGGTGGCAGAAGTGGCATGCCCGATTTGGATGGATTTTTTGCCCCCATCATGGGTTGGATGTGAGTCCCGATGCCAATAATCACGGCTGCGGACAGAACAACAGTTGGCTGAGCCATGCATACGCATGAGGACAGACTGACACATAGACAGGTGGATATTAACATTACCATAAGGTAGCGAGCAGGCTGCCCCAGCCAGGGGCTGTGCATGTCTCCAGCAATCAGGCCCTTTGTATCTGCGTCCTCTGGCCAGTCTATAACTGTATTTAGTGCAGTCTGACTCTATTTAACGTCATTACCCAAACCGTATTAATTCTGCAAGACAGGACTTGTCCACAATGCTCCATCTGACGTTGCCAAATTGGCCATGGACCCGCCCGGTGACAAATTTTCCTTTGAAAGGGGTCTAAAGCTGGGTGCACATTGGGCTTGATTCAGACCCGGACGCTAAGCTGCATTCGCTCGCTATGGGCGATGGTCGCCCGTCTGCGCATGCATATGCCTCTCAGTGTGTGTGCGCGAGCCAGTCACAGCATTCAGGAATCGTGCGCGCGTAGCACAAAGACTGAGCGCTACCTTGAGTGACAGCGCCGTTTGTGGGTGGTAATAGGGGAAGGTGCTTGTGAACGGGGGAGTGGTGCTGCGAACGCAGGCGTGTCTGGGCGTCAAAATGGCGGCTTATGGGTGTGCATAATTAGCATGGAGGTGTCATTGTACACGTTACTTGGTTGTATTTCTGCCTGCAGTGATCGCAGTGCTTGTGGTGGAGTAGGGGCTACCTCAAGCGCTGCGTGCAGCTCCGATGGCTCTCAATGTTACCGATCAATCATACACTTCCTGGAGATGACGTATGCTAAGAAAGAAAGGTGGGCGTCCTTATACACCAGCGTGCGCTCACTCTGCTGTCGCTCTATAAGACATAGAGGGCGTCCTTATGCCACACAGTGCGATCGCGGAATTTGCATACCTGGACCCTTTTGACCGTGAGCGATCGCGGCTTAGCGTCCGGGTCTGAATCAGGCCCACTGTACTATAGTGGTGCCGAAAGGCCTATACTTGGCTACCCGGTCCGATTATTGCACAGTATGTACACAGAACATAAGGCTGACGGTCGTTCCAAAACCTGCCGGCTGCGCTTCCGATATCAGAAGCGCTGCACGACATTTGCTGGTCCCATGATCAGGTCTTCAAAGTGCATTAATAAAATGCGCCTCAACGATCTTTTGGGGCTTTTATCATTCTGATAGGAGCCATATTTCAGTGGTGTGTACACTGGAAATCAGATGTTCGTAGGTTTCTTTCAGCTCTTAGGAAAACAAACAAACCTGGGATCAATTCTTTAACCTGTCATGTGTGTACCTAGCTTAAAGCACATTACAGCTGCCTTTTACAATACATGTACAAATGAAATGACTGTCATGCTAGCTTCACACTGGATATCACTTTTGAACCAACAAATATTTTCAGCAATAAGTGACAGAGGTCCTGAGTCAGAGGCGCTCGCTCTGAATCAGGGCGGATTTTATATTAATAAAATCTGCCTCCAGGCCGCTCACATAGCTGTGGGTGACCACCCACAGCTTGTAAAAGGGCGATGGTCACCCTCGTCTCGTCCACCGCAAGCCCCAGTGAACTTCCTGCTCTAATAGAGGAGGAAGTTCACTACTGACATCAAGGCCCTCATTCAGAGCCGGACACTCTGAGCAGAGCGCTCGCTCTGAATGAGGGCCGTCCTCCATAAAAACCACCCACAGCACATACGAGCGTGCAGAATGATGGTCGCGATGGTCTTGACTATCACGACCATCGCCAGTGCGACCAGAAGCCTGTGGTCGGGGTTTTCGACCACAAGCCCTGGAGTGATTTTGGCTCTATCAGAGCCAAAATCACTCCCACTGACATCACTAGTGATGTCAGTGGGGCCGGCTTCTGACGGTAGGCGTTCCCTTGGGAACGCCTCCGTCTGGGAGGCACGCCCACCAAAGGGGGCGTGCTGTCAATCAACATCGACAGCACGCCCCCTTTGATCAGACACAACGAGCGAAGGAAAGTCCTTCGCTCGTCGCGTCTGGCGCAATGCGCACGACGGAGCTCCCTCCGTCGTGCGCATGCACAGTGCACACCATCGACCCACTTGCGAGCGGACAGCCGCTTGCGAGTGGGTCTGAATGAGGCCCCAAGTCTGATGTCAGTAGGCCCGCCCACAAACGGCAGGTGTGTCTTCGGGAACGCCTCCGTTTGTGCAGCCACCCCCCCGACCCGCCTACAAAACGGGGCGAGCTGCCGATCAACATCGACAGCCGCACCGTCTTGTAGCGAGCCCCCCAGAGCGAGTTATTTCTCACTCACTCCGGGGCTCGCTCGTGCCCACTGCCCGACCATCGACACGCTTGCGAGCGGGTCTAAATCAGGCCCAGAGCTTTTACTGACATTTAATTCTGCTTCTTCCAAAAACATACAAACACGTCTGTCACTGTTAAGCTGCATACACACGTAAAGATTTTTTGTCCAACTAGTTGATTGGTTGGAATGAAAAGTGATGGTTAAGAATGGTGCCCGCACATATACGCTTCATTCACACCTAGCTCCTCTGCTCAGCAGTAATTGAGTGGAACGCCTTGGATCCGGAATGAATGTACGAGCTTATATACAAAGTATATGCATTCCCTATCCATTCAGGTGGGTTCTGATTGAACGCCTGTGGGTGTACACATACCCTCAGTACAGTATGTTTAGTGTTTTTATTGACAGGGGTCAGTCAGCTTATGGGGTTTTTGTTTTCTTTGCTACTAGAGAAACACAGACTGAGGAAAGAAATAATTAATTCAACTAACATCTAAATGTGGATTGTGAGCGAATGATGTCTGACTGTGCACAGCTGTGCCGAGACAGCTCGCAAAAATACATATTTGCAAAAGCACATTAGAGTCTGCTCTGGAATTTCACCTGTTTCTTCGGAAAAAAATGTTCAAAGAAGAGATGGACGCAAATTCCTCGGAGAGTAATTAGAATTCTTAAAGAACAGCACTGAAATACCTCTCTTGTTTGTTTATTGGAAATGAGGTTTAATGGAAAATATGCTTCATAACGTGATACTGGCCTTGTCCTCAGTTCAGTCTCTTCCCTGTGAAATGGTTCGGGGAACATTTTAACATGGATTTCCAACTATTCTAGTTAGGGCTGGGACTGATGGTTGTATGGAGATTACTGCTGTAACACGTGTTGGAAATTAGGCGGCAATCGCAAGGTGGTTCTTACAATGAGCCAGTGACTTACATCTACATATAGAAATATTTGAGAAAGAAATTTTGGAATCTATTTTTGCAATGAATATACTCCCTAAAACACTTTGGTGCATGGCTTAGCATCGGAAGAGGTGTCATTTCCTATTTGGCGAAACATTCTGCCACTTGCGAAATGCGTAGTGTGATGGTATTAAAAACTACAATTTGTTTTTAATGTACTATCATCTACAATGTCTATGGAGGAATAAATGAACATTGAAGTAATCATCACAGCATTGTAATATATTGTTCTGGTATATAAACTTGCCCCCTGACTTTTATTGTTATTACTTCCATTTTATCTGTACACCCGAGCTGAGATATCGCTAGTAACAAAGTGATACATTTAGACATTGCCAATTTTCCACCCTACTCCCAATACTTTTTTATTATGTCCTGCACTATTTTAGAATAAAACTTGAGAGATTTAAATAGTCGTAATGGAGTGCTCTTATACCGATAATAGGCTGGACTTGTAACAAGTCGTGCAGGGTGTTGAATCCTGAAAGTGGGCATGTAGCTATGTAGCAGGCAAATACATATCATCTCATATGACATGTGTGGATAAGGTCTCCACTAACCTAACAACAAACCAGACTCAGCAGAAATAATTTTGTGAATAAACCAGATTTTAGTCTCTCAATTTACTAAGAGCTAGTCAGATCACTGAAACATGGCCTACTGTGTAATGTCTCTGGTGGCTGCCTCCACTATATTATAGGCAGGGGCACCGAGGGCGAAGGGGCAGCTACAAAGTGCAAGGGCCATGTCTGCCAAAGAAACTTAGCTATAACCGTTATGATGTCGACATTGTTAAAATGTCGACATCGACCATGTGCAGAAGGATGACATGTACATAATGTCGGGTCAGGCTGCGGCAGTAGAGGGCACTAGGGAGAATGTTAGGCTGCGGCAGTAGAGGGCACTAGGGGGAGGGTTAGGTTGCGACAGTAGAGGGCACTACGGGGAGGGTTAGGTTGTGGCAGTAGAGGGCACTAGGGTGAGGGTTAGGTTGTGGCAGTAGAGGGCACTAGGGTGAGGGTCAGGCTGCAGCAGTAGAGGGTTAGGCACTAAGGGGAGGGCAAGGCTGCGGCAGTAGAGGGCACTAGGGGGAGTGTCAGGCTGTGGCAGTAGAGGGTTAGGCACTAGGGGGAAGGTCAGGCTGTGGCAGTAGAGGGTTAGGCACTAGATGGAGGGTCAGGCTGTGGCAGTAGAGGGTTAGGCACTAGATGGAGGGTCAGGCTGTGGCAGTAGAGGGTTAGGCACTAGGGGGAGGGTCAGGCTGCGGCAGTAGATGGTTAGGCACTAGGTGGAGGGTCAGGCTGTGGCAGTAGAGGGTTAGGCACTAGGTGGAGGGTCAGGATGCGGCAGTAGAAGGTTTGGCACTAGGGGGAGTGTCAGGCTGTGGCAGTAGAGGGTTAGGCACTAGGGGGAGGGTCAGGCTGCGGCAGTAGAGGGTTAGGCACTAGGTGGAGGGTCAGGCTGTGGCAGTAGAGGGTTAGGCACTAGGGGGAGTGTCAGGCTGTGGCAGTAGAGGCATAGGCACTAGGGGGAGGGTCAGGCTGTGTGCAGTAGAGGGTTAGGCACTAGGTGGAGGGTCAGGCTGCGGCAGTAGAGGGTTAGGCACTAGAGGGAGTGTCAGGCAGTGGCAGTAGAGGGTTAGGCACTAGGGGAAGGGTCAGGCTGTGGCAGTAGAGGGTTAGGCACTAGGAGGAGGGTTAGGCTGCGGCAGTAGAGGGTTAGGCACTAGGAGGAGGGTCAGGCTGCGGCAGTAGAGGGTTAGGCACCAGAGGGAGGGTTAGGCTGCGGCAGTAGAGGGCACTAGGGGGAGGGTTAGGTGGCGACAGTAGAGGATTAGGCACTAGAGGGTTAGGCTGTGGCAGTAGAGGGCACTAGGGGGAGAGTAAGGCTGCAGGAAGGGAGAGTTAGGCACTAGGAGGAGGGTTAGGCTGCGGCAGTAGAGGATTAGGCACTAGGGGGAGGGTTAGGCTGTGGCAGTAGAGGGTTAGGCACTAGGTGGAGGGTCAGGCTGTGGCAGTAGAGGGTTAGGCACTAGGAGGAGGGTTAGGCACTAGGAGGAGGGTTAGGCTGCGGCAGTAGAGGGTTAGGCACTAGGAGGAGGGTTAGGCTGCGGCAGTAGAGGGTTAGGCACTAGGTGGAGGGTCAGGCTGCGGCAGTAGAGGGTTAGGCACTAGAGGGAGTGTCAGGCTGTGGCAGTAGAGGGTTAGGCACTAGGGGAAGGGTCAGGCTGTGGCAGTAGAGGGTTAGGCACTAGGAGGAGGGTTAGGCTGCGGCAGTAGAGGGTTAGGCACTAGGAGGAGGGATAGGCTGCGGCAGTAGAGGGTTAGGCACTAGGTGGAGGGTCAGGCTGTGGCAGTAGAGGGTTAGGCACTAGGGGGAGGGTCAGGCTGTGGCAGTAGAGGGTTAGGCACCAGAGGGAGGGTTAGGCTGCGGCAGTAGAGGGCACTAGGGGGAGGGTTAGGTGGCGACAGTAGAGGGTTAGGCACTAGAGGGTTAGGCTGTGGCAGTAGAGGGCACTAGGGGGAGAGTAAGGCTGCAGGAAGGGAGAGTTAGGCACTAGGAGGAGGGTTAGGCTGTGGCAGTAGAGGATTAGGCACTAGGGGGAGGGTTAGGCTTTGGCAGTAGAGGGTTAGGCACTAGGTGGAGGGTCAGGCTGTGGCAGTAGAGGGTTAGGCACTAGGAGGAGGGTTAGGCACAAGGAGGAGGGTTAGGCTGCGGCAGTAGAGGGTTAGGCACTAGGAGGAGGGTTAGGCTGCGGCAGTAGTGGGTTAGGCACTAGGTGGAGGGTCAGGCTGCGGCAGTAGAGGGTTAGGCACTAGGTGGAGGGTCAGGCTGCGGCAGTAGAGGGTTAGGCACTAGGGGGAGGGTCAGGCTGCGGCAGTAGAGGGTTAGGCACTAGGTGGAGGGTCAGGCTGCGGCAGTAGAGGGTTAGGCACTAGGGGGAGTGTCAGGCTGTGGCAGTAGAGGGTTAGGCACTAGGGGAAGTGTCAGGCTGTGGCAGTAGAGGGTTAGACACTAGGAGGAGGGTTAGGCTGCGGCAGTAGAGGGTTAGGCACTAGGAGGAGGCTTAGGCTGCGGCAGTAGAGGGTTAGGCACTAGGTGGAGGGTCAGGCTGCGGCAGTAGAGGGTTAGGAACTAGGGGGAGGGTCAGGCTGCGGCAGTAAAGGGTTAGGCACCAGAGGGAGGGTTAGGCTGCGGCAGTAGAGGGCACTAGGGGGAGGGTTAGGCGGCGACAGTAGAGGGTTAGGCACTAGAGGGTTCGGCTGTGGCAGTAGAGGGCACTAGGGGGAGAGTAAGGCTGCAGGAAGGGAGAGTTAGGCACTAGGAGGAGGGTTAGGCTGCGGCAGTAGAGGATTAGGCACTAGGGGGAGGGTTAGGCTGTGGCAGTAGAGGGTTAGGCACTAGGGGGAGGGTCAGGCTGTGGCAGTAGAGGGTTAGACACTAGGAGGAGGGTTAGGCTGCGGCAGTAGAGGGTTAGGCACTAGGAGGAGGGTTAGGCTGCGGCAGTAGAGGGTTAGGCACTAGGTGGAGGGTCAGGCTGCGGCAGTAGAGGGTTAGGAACTAGGGGGAGGGTCAGGCTGCGGCAGTAAAGGGTTAGGCACCAGAGGGAGGGTTAGGCTGCGGCAGTAGAGGGCACTAGGGGGAGGGTTAGGCGGCGACAGTAGAGGGTTAGGCACTAGAGGGTTCGGCTGTGGCAGTAGAGGGCACTAGGGGGAGAGTAAGGCTGCAGGAAGGGAGAGTTAGGCACTAGGAGGAGGGTTAGGCTGCGGCAGTAGAGGATTAGGCACTAGGGGGAGGGTTAGGCTGTGGCAGTAGAGGGTTAGGCACTAGGGGGAGGGTCAGGCTGTGGCAGTAGAGGGTTAGGCACTAGGAGGAGGGTTAGGCTGTGGCAGTAGAGGGTTAGGCACTAGGAGGAGGGTTAGGCTGCGGCAGTAGTGGGTTAGGCACTAGCTGGAGGGTTAGGCTGTGGCAGTAGAGGGTTAGGCACTAGGTGGAGGGTCAGGCTGCAGCAGTAGAGGGTTAGGCACTAGGGGGAGGGTCAGGCTGCGGCAGTTGAGGGTTAGGCACTAGGTGGAGGGTCAGGCTGCGGCAGTAGAGGGTTAGGCACTAGGGGGAGTGTCAGGCTGTGGCAGTAGAGGGTTAGGCACTAGGGGAAGGGTCAGGCTGTGGCAGTAGAGGGTTAGGCACTAGGAGGAGGGTTAGGCTGCGGCAGTAGAGGGTTAGGCACTAGGAGGAGGGTTAGGCTGCGGCAGTAGAGGGTTAGGCACTAGGTGGAGGGTCAGGCTGCGGCAGTAGAGGTTTAGGAACTAGGGGGAGGGTCAGGCTGCGGCAGTAAAGGGTTAGGCACCAGAGGGAGGGTTAGGCTGCGGCAGTAGAGGGCACTATGGGGAGGGTTAGGCGGCGACAGTAGAGGGTTTGGCACTAGAGGGTTCGGCTGTGGCAGTAGAGGGCACTAGGGGGAGAGTAAGGCTGCAGGAAGGGAAAGTTAGGCACTAGGAGGAGGGTTAGGCTGCGGCAGTAGAGGATTAGGCACTAGGGGGAGGGTTAGGCTGTGGCAGTAGAGGGTTAGGCACTAGGGGGAGGGTCAGGCTGTGGCAGTAGAGGGTTAGGCACTAGGAGGAGGGTTAGGCTGTGGCAGTAGAGGGTTAGGCACTAGGAGGAGGGTTAGGCTGCGGCAGTAGTGGGTTAGGCACTAGCTGGAGGGTCAGGCTGCGGCAGTAGAGGGTTAGGCACTAGGGGGAGGGTCAGGCTGTGGCAGTAGAGGGTTAGGCACCAGAGGGAGGGTTAGGCTGCGGCAGTAGAGGGCACTAGGGGGAGGGTTAGGCGGCAACAGTAGAGGGTTAGGCACTAGAGGGTTAGGCTGTGGCAGTAGAGGGCACTAGGGGGAGAGTAAGGCTGCAGGAAGGGAGAGTTAGGCACTAGGAGGAGGGTTAGGCTGCGGCAGTAGAGGATTAGGCACTAGGGGGAGGGTTAGGCTGTGGCAGTAGAGGGTTAGGCACTAGGGGGAGGGTCAGGCTGTGGCAGTAGAGGGTTAGGCACTAGGGGGAGGGTTAGGCTGCGGCAGTAGAGGGTTAGTCACTAGGGGGAGGGTTAGGCTGCGGCAGTAGAGGGTTAGGCACTAGGTGGAGGGTCAGGCTGCGGCAGTAGAGGGTTAGGAACTAGGGGGAGGGTCAGGCTGCGGCAGTAAAGGGTTAGGCACCAGAGGGATGGTTAGGCTGCGGCAGTAGAGGGCACTAGGGGGAGGGTTAGGCGGCGACAGTAGAGGGTTAGGCACTAGAGGGTTCGGCTGTGGCAGTAGAGGGCACTAGGGGGAGAGTAAGGCTGCAGGAAGGGAGAGTTAGGCACTAGGAGGAGGGTTAGGCTGCGGCAGTAGAGGATTAGGCACTAGGGGGAGGGTTAGGCTGTGGCAGTAGAGGGTTAGGCACTAGGGGGAGGGTCAGGCTGTGGCAGTAGAGGGTTAGACACTAGGAGGAGGGTTAGGCTGCGGCAGTAGAGGGTTAGGCACTAGGAGGAGGGTTAGGCTGCGGCAGTAGAGGGTTAGGCACTAGGTGGAGGGTCAGGCTGTGGCAGTAGAGGGTTAGGAACTAGGGGGAGGGTCAGGCTGCGGCAGTAAAGGGTTAGGCACCAGAGGGAGGGTTAGGCTGCAGCAGTAGAGGGCACTAGGGGGAGGGTTAGGCGGCGACAGTAGAGGGTTAGGCACTAGAGGGTTCGGCTGTGGCAGTAGAGGGCACTAGGGGGAGAGTAAGGCTGCAGGAAGGGAGAGTTAGGCACTAGGAGGAGGGTTAGGCTGCGGCAGTAGAGGATTAGGCACTAGGGGGAGGGTTAGGCTGTGGCAGTAGAGGGTTAGGCACTAGGGGGAGGGTCAGGCTGTGGCAGTAGAGGGTTTGGCACTAGGAGGAGGGTTAGGCTGTGGCAGTAGAGGGTTAGGCACTAGGAGGAGGGTTAGGCTGCGGCAGTAGTGGGTTAGGCACTAGCTGGAGGGTTAGGCTGTGGCAGTAGAGGGTTAGGCACTAGGTGGAGGGTCAGGCTGCGGCAGTAGAGGGTTAGGCACTAGGGGGAGGGTCAGGCTGCGGCAGTAGAGGGTTAGGCACTAGGTGGAGGGTCAGGCTGCGGCAGTAGAGGTTTAGGAACTAGGGGGAGGGTCAGGCTGCGGCAGTAAAGGGTTAGGCACCAGAGGGAGGGTTAGGCTGCGGCAGTAGAGGGCACTATGGGGAGGGTTAGGCGGCGACAGTAGAGGGTTAGGCACTAGAGGGTTCGGCTGTGGCAGTAGAGGGCACTAGGGGGAGAGTAAGGCTGCAGGAAGGGAGAGTTAGGCACTAGGAGGAGGGTTAGGCTGCGGCAGTAGAGGATTAGGCACTAGGGGGAGGGTTAGGCTGTGGCAGTAGAGGGTTAGGCACTAGGGGGAGGGTCAGGCTGTGGCAGTAGAGGGTTAGGCACTAGGAGGAGGGTTAGGCTGTGGCAGTAGAGGGTTAGGCACTAGGAGGAGGGTTAGGCTGCGGCAGTAGTGGGTTAGGCACTAGCTGGAGGGTCAGGCTGCGGCAGTAGTGGGTTAGGCACTAGCTGGAGGGTTAGGCTGTGGCAGTAGAGGGTTAGGCACTAGGTGGAGGGTCAGGCTGCGGCAGTAGAGGGTTAGGCACCAGAGGGAGGGTTAGGCTGCGGCAGTAGAGGGCACTAGGGGGAGGGTTAGGCGGCGACAGTAGAGGGTTAGGCACTAGAGGGTTCGGCTGTGGCAGTAGAGGGCACTAGGGGGAGAGTAAGGCTGCAGGAAGGGAGAGTTAGGCACTAGGAGGAGGGTTAGGCTGCGGCAGTAGAGGATTAGGCACTAGGGGGAGGGTTAGGCTGTGGCAGTAGAGGGTTAGGCACTAGGGGGAGGGTCAGGCTGTGGCAGTAGAGGGTTAGACACTAGGAGGAGGGTTAGGCTGCGGCAGTAGAGGGTTAGGCACTAGGAGGAGGGTTAGGCTGCGGCAGTAGAGGGTTAGGCACTAGGTGGAGGGTCAGGCTGCGGCAGTAGAGGGTTAGGAACTAGGGGGAGGGTCAGGCTGCGGCAGTAAAGGGTTAGGCACCAGAGGGAGGGTTAGGCTGCGGCAGTAGAGGGCACTAGGGGGAGGGTTAGGCGGCGACAGTAGAGGGTTAGGCACTAGAGGGTTCGGCTGTGGCAGTAGAGGGCACTAGGGGGAGAGTAAGGCTGCAGGAAGGGAGAGTTAGGCACTAGGAGGAGGGTTAGGCTGCGGCAGTAGAGGATTAGGCACTAGGGGGAGGGTTAGGCTGTGGCAGTAGAGGGTTAGGCACTAGGGGGAGGGTCAGGCTGTGGCAGTAGAGGGTTAGGCACTAGGAGGAGGGTTAGGCTGTGGCAGTAGAGGGTTAGGCACTAGGAGGAGGGTTAGGCTGCGGCAGTAGTGGGTTAGGCACTAGCTGGAGGGTTAGGCTGTGGCAGTAGAGGGTTAGGCACTAGGTGGAGGGTCAGGCTGCGGCAGTAGAGGGTTAGGCACTAGGGGGAGGGTCAGGCTGCGGCAGTAGAGGGTTAGGCACTAGGTGGAGGGTCAGGCTGCGGCAGTAGAGGGTTAGGCACTAGGGGGAGTGTCAGGCTGTGGCAGTAGAGGGTTAGGCACTAGGGGAAGGGTCAGGCTGTGGCAGTAGAGGGTTAGACACTAGGAGGAGGGTTAGGCTGCGGCAGTAGAGTCTTAGGCACTAGGAGGAGGGTTAGGCTGCGGCAGTAGAGGGTTAGGCACTAGGTGGAGGGTCAGGCTGCGGCAGTAGAGGTTTAGGAACTAGGGGGAGGGTCAGGCTGCGGCAGTAAAGGGTTAGGCACCAGAGGGAGGGTTAGGCTGCGGCAGTAGAGGGCACTATGGGGAGGGTTAGGCGGCGACAGTAGAGGGTTTGGCACTAGAGGGTTCGGCTGTGGCAGTAGAGGGCACTAGGGGGAGAGTAAGGCTGCAGGAAGGGAAAGTTAGGCACTAGGAGGAGGGTTAGGCTGCGGCAGTAGAGGATTAGGCACTAGGGGGAGGGTTAAGCTGTGGCAGTAGAGGGTTAGGCACTAGGGGGAGGGTCAGGCTGTGGCAGTAGAGGGTTAGGCACTAGGAGGAGGGTTAGGCTGTGGCAGTAGAGGGTTAGGCACTAGGAGGAGGGTTAGGCTGCGGCAGTAGTGGGTTAGGCACTAGCTGGAGGGTCAGGCTGCGGCAGTAGAGGGTTAGGCACTAGGGGGAGGGTCAGGCTGTGGCAGTAGAGGGTTAGGCACCAGAGGGAGGGTTAGGCTGCGGCAGTAGAGGGCACTAGGGGGAGGGTTAGGAGGCAACAGTAGAGGGTTAGGCACTAGAGGGTTAGGCTGTGGCAGTAGAGGGCACTAGGGGGAGAGTAAGGCTGCAGGAAGGGAGAGTTAGGCACTAGGAGGAGGGTTAGGCTGCGGCAGTAGAGGATTAGGCACTAGGGGGAGGGTTAGGCTGTGGCAGTAGAGGGTTAGGCACTAGGGGGAGGGTCAGGCTGTGGCAGTAGAGGGTTAGGCACTAGGGGGAGGGTTAGGCTGCGGCAGTAGAGGGTTAGTCACTAGGGGGAGGGTTAGGCTGCGGCAGTAGAGGGTTAGGCACTAGGTGGAGGGTCAGGCTGCGGCAGTAGAGGGTTAGGAACTAGGGGGAGGGTCAGGCTGCGGCAGTAAAGGGTTAGGCACCAGAGGGATGGTTAGGCTGCGGCAGTAGAGGGCACTAGGGGGAGGGTTAGGCGGCAACAGTAGAGGGTTAGGCACTAGAGGGTTCGGCTGTGGCAGTAGAGGGCACTAGGGGGAGAGTAAGGCTGCAGGAAGGGAGAGTTAGGCACTAGGAGGAGGGTTAGGCTGCGGCAGTAGAGGATTAGGCACTAGGGGGAGGGTTAGGCTGTGGCAGTAGAGGGTTAGGCACTAGGGGGAGGGTCAGGCTGTGGCAGTAGAGGGTTAGACACTAGGAGGAGGGTTAGGCTGCGGCAGTAGAGGGTTAGGCACTAGGAGGAGGGTTAGGCTGCGGCAGTAGAGGGTTAGGCACTAGGTGGAGGGTCAGGCTGCGGCAGTAGAGGGTTAGGAACTAGGGGGAGGGTCAGGCTGCGGCAGTAAAGGGTTAGGCACCAGAGGGAGGGTTAGGCTGCAGCAGTAGAGGGCACTAGGGGGAGGGTTAGGCGGCGACAGTAGAGGGTTAGGCACTAGAGGGTTAGGCTGTGGCAGTAGAGGGCACTAGGGGGAGAGTAAGGCTGCAGGAAGGGAGAGTTAGGCACTAGGAGGAGGGTTAGGCTGCGGCAGTAGAGGATTAGGCACTAGGGGGAGGGTTAGGCTGTGGCAGTAGAGGGTTAGGCACTAGGGGGAGGGTCAGGCTGTGGCAGTAGAGGGTTTGGCACTAGGAGGAGGGTTAGGCTGTGGCAGTAGAGGGTTAGGCACTAGGAGGAGGGTTAGGCTGCGGCAGTAGTGGGTTAGGCACTAGCTGGAGGGTTAGGCTGTGGCAGTAGAGGGTTAGGCACTAGGTGGAGGGTCAGGCTGCGGCAGTAGAGGGTTAGGCACTAGGGGGAGGGTCAGGCTGCGGCAGTAGAGGGTTAGGCACTAGGTGGAGGGTCAGGCTGCGGCAGTAGAGGTTTAGGAACTAGGGGGAGGGTCAGGCTGCGGCAGTAAAGGGTTAGGCACCAGAGGGAGGGTTAGGCTGCGGCAGTAGAGGGCACTATGGGGAGGGTTAGGCGGCGACAGTAGAGGGTTAGGCACTAGAGGGTTCGGCTGTGGCAGTAGAGGGCACTAGGGGGAGAGTAAGGCTGCAGGAAGGGAGAGTTAGGCACTAGGAGGAGGGTTAGGCTGCGGCAGTAGAGGATTAGGCACTAGGGGGAGGGTTAGGCTGTGGCAGTAGAGGGTTAGGCACTAGGGGGAGGGTCAGGCTGTGGCAGTAGAGGGTTAGGCACTAGGAGGAGGGTTAGGCTGTGGCAGTAGAGGGTTAGGCACTAGGAGGAGGGTTAGGCTGCGGCAGTAGTGGGTTAGGCACTAGCTGGAGGGTCAGGCTGCGGCAGTAGAGGGTTAGGCACTAGGGGGAGGGTCAGGCTGTGGCAGTAGAGGGTTAGGCACCAGAGGGAGGGTTAGGCTGCGGCAGTAGAGGGCACTAGGGGGAGGGTTAGGCGGCAACAGTAGAGAGTTAGGCACTAGAGGGTTAGGCTGTGGCAGTAGAGGGCACTAGGGGGAGAGTAAGGCTGCAGGAAGGGAGAGTTAGGGCACTAGGAGGAGGGTTAGGCTGCGGCAGTAGAGGATTAGGCACTAGGGGGAGGGTTAGGCTGTGGCAGTAGAGGGTTAGGCACTAGGGGGAGGGTCAGGCTGTGGCAGTAGAGGGTTTGGCACTAGGAGGAGGGTTAGGCTGTGGCAGTAGAGGGTTAGGCACTAGGAGGAGGGTTAGGCTGCGGCAGTAGTGGGTTAGGCACTAGCTGGAGGGTTAGGCTGTGGCAGTAGAGGGTTAGGCACTAGGTGGAGGGTCAGGCTGCGGCAGTAGAGGGTTAGGCACTAGGGGGAGGGTCAGGCTGCGGGCAGTAGAGGGTTAGGCACTAGGTGGAGGGTCAGGCTGCGGCAGTAGAGGGTTAGGCACTAGGGGGAGTGTCAGGCTGTGGCAGTAGAGGGTTAGGCACTAGGGGAAGGGTCAGGCTGTGGCAGTAGAGGGTTAGACACTAGGAGGAGGGTTAGGCTGCGGCAGTAGAGGGTTAGGCACTAGGAGGAGGGGTTAGGCTGCGGCAGTAGAGGGTTAGGCACTAGGTGGAGGGTCAGGCTGCGGCAGTAGAGGGTTAGGAACTAGGGGGAGGGTCAGGCTGCGGCAGTAAAGGGTTAGGCACCAGAGGGAGGGTTAGGCTGCGGCAGTAGAGGGCACTATGGGGAGGGTTAGGCGGCGACAGTAGAGGGTTAGGCACTAGAGGGTTCGGCTGTGGCAGTAGAGGGCACTAGGGGGAGAGTAAGGCTGCAGGAAGGGAGAGTTAGGCACTAGGAGGAGGGTTAGGCTGCGGCAGTAGAGGATTAGGCACTAGGGGGAGGGTTAGGCTGTGGCAGTAGAGGGTTAGGCACTAGGGGGAGGGTCAGGCTGTGGCAGTAGAGGGTTAGGCACTAGGAGGAGGGTTAGGCTGTGGCAGTAGAGGGTTAGGCACTAGGAGGAGGGTTAGGCTGCGGCAGTAGTGGGTTAGGCACTAGCTGGAGGGTCAGGCTGCGGCAGTAGAGGGTTAGGCACTAGGGGGAGGGTCAGGCTGTGGCAGTAGAGGGTTAGGCACCAGAGGGAGGGTTAGGCTGCGGCAGTAGAGGGCACTAGGGGGAGGGTTAGGCGGCAACAGTAGAGGGTTAGGCACTAGAGGGTTAGGCTGTGGCAGTAGAGGGCACTAGGGGGAGAGTAAGGCTGCAGGAAGGGAGAGTTATGCACTAGGAGGAGGGTTAGGCTGCGGCAGTAGAGGATTAGGCACTAGGGGGAGGGTTAGGCTGTGGCAGTAGAGGGTTAGGCACTAGGTGGAGGGTCAGGCTGTGGCAGTAGAGGGTTAGGCACTAGGGGGAGGGTTAGGCTGTGGCAGTAGAGGGTTAGTCACTAGGGGGAGGGTCAGGCTGTGGCAGTAGAGGGTTAGGCTGTGGCAGTAGAGGGTTAGGCACTAGGGGGAGGGTCAGGCTGCGGCAGTAGAGGGTTAGGCTGTGGCAGTAGAGGGTTAGGCACTAGGGGGAGTGTCAGGCTGTGGCAGTAGAGGCATAGGCACTAGGGGGAGGGTCAGGCTGTGGCAGTAGAGAGTTAGGCACTAGGTGGAGGGTCAGGCTGCGGCAGTAGAGGATTAGGCACTAGAGGGAGTGTCAGGCTGTGGCAGTAGAGGGTTAGGCACTAGGGGAAGGGTCAGGCTGTGGCAGTAGAGGGTTAGGCACTAGGAGGAGGGTTAGGCTGCGGCAGTAGAGGGTTAGGCACTAGGAGGAGGGTTAGGCTGCGGCAGTAGAGGGTTAGGCACTAGGTGGAGGGTCAGGCTGTGGCAGTAGAGGGTTAGGCACTAGGGGGAGGGTCAGGCTGTGGCAGTAGAGGGTTAGGCACCAGAGGGAGGGTTAGGCTGCGGCAGTAGAGGGCACTAGGGGGAGGGTTAGGTGGCGACAGTAGAGGGTTAGGCACTAGAGGGTTAGGCTGTGGCAGTAGAGGGCACTAGGGGGAGAGTAAGGCTGCAGGAAGGGAGAGTTAGGCACTAGGAGGAGGGTTAGGCTGCGGCAGTAGAGGATTAGGCACTAGGGGGAGGGTTAGGCTGTGGCAGTAGAGGGTTAGGCACTAGGTGGAGGGTCAGGCTGTGGCAGTAGAGGGTTAGGCACTAGGAGGAGGGTTAGGCACTAGGAGGAGGGTTAGGCTGCGGCAGTAGAGGGTTAGGCACTAGGTGGAGGGTCAGGCTGCGGCAGTAGAGGGTTAGGCACTAGAGGGAGTGTCAGGCTGTGGCAGTAGAGGGTTAGGCACTAGGGGAAGGGTCAGGCTGTGGCAGTAGAGGGTTAGGCACTAGGAGGAGGGTTAGGCTGCGGCAGTAGAGGGTTAGGCACTAGGTGGAGGGTCAGGCTGTGGCAGTAGAGGGTTAGGCACTAGGAGGAGGGTTAGGCACTAGGAGGAGGGTTAGGCTGCGGCAGTAGAGGGTTAGGCACTAGGAGGAGGGTTAGGCTGCGGCAGTAGTGGGTTAGGCACTAGGTGGAGGGTCAGGCTGCGGCAGTAAAGGGTTAGGCACCAGAGGGAGGGTTAGGCTGCGGCAGTAGAGGGCACTATGGGGAGGGTTAGGCGGCGACAGTAGAGGGTTAGGCACTAGAGGGTTCGGCTGTGGCAGTAGAGGGCACTAGGGGGAGAGGAAGGCTGCAGGAAGGGAGAGTTAGGCACTAGGAGGAGGGTTAGGCTGCGGCAGTAGAGGATTAGGCACTAGGGGGAGGGTTAGGCTGTGGCAGTAGAGGGTTAGGCACTAGGGGGAGGGTCAGGCTGTGGCAGTAGAGGGTTAGGCACTAGGAGGAGGGTTAGGCTGTGGCAGTAGAGGGTTAGGCACTAGGAGGAGGGTTAGGCTGCGGCAGTAGTGGGTTAGGCACTAGCTGGAGGGTCAGGCTGCGGCAGTAGAGGGTTAGGCACTAGGGGGGAGGGTCAGGCTGTGGCAGTAGAGGGTTAGGC